>PVKM010008079.1:0-39859 GCA_004027735.1 Carollia perspicillata
TGATGGATCCTTGCCCCTCAGTTTTGACATAGCCTGAGTCCTCATTCTGTCTGCAAGAAGTCTCCTAATCTCTTGGCTGCCTTACTTCCCCCACCTGACTTAAGCCTGAAACAATGCCAGTGCTGAGTGCCACCCTGTGCTGGAAAGGACAGGTTCCCTAGGGTGATCAAGCCTAAGAAAGAATACATAAAATCCTATGAAACCTACTTTGCTAATACCCTCAATTTAAATAATAAGAGACCAAGCAGGAACTGAGTTTGTTCCCCAAAGTTTTATGGCCCTTTAACAATCTGACCCTGACTCAGAATAAGCCTTCAGAGTTCTTTTAATGTTATCTATTGTTTAATCATTTCTGCCTGACAATGATTGATGAGCTTTATTCCTGTGCAAATTAAACCCAACAAAAGCCTGTCAAGGCAAGGATGGCATGCTCTCCACTAGAGAGAGTGGCCACACTGTCCCTTTTTCTCCACAGGACTCAGTAGTCCATGTGAATGTATCTCATCTCATCCATAATGCCCCAGACACTGCAGGCAGGTGTTTGAGTCAAGGGGAGGAGGATGGGGAACCTAGAAGCTAGCCAGAAGAATAAAACCCCTAAAACCCTCATGGTTAAGACACTCACTAGCTGAGTGCCAGCTTACAGCTTCATGCTCAAGTGCATTTCATAAATAAACTTGCCATCTTATTTCTACTATACAGGTTGTCTCTCACCTGAACTCTCCTGTGAGTGAGACAAGAACTGAGAAGGAGCCCACCAACTCAGGTCTTCCTGGTAACATAATGTTATTTTTTTAAACTATGTACAAATTAACCAGAATTCTTTGAGATCACTCATATTACATAATTACCAATTTTATTGATTTTATAAGAGTTTACAAAAGGAACTGCCATTTGTCAAATAAATGACTCCAAATAAAATACTACTAAGTAATTATATATTTTATATGAAAACTTATGAGAAAACAATCATACTACATTTTGAGTACTAGCTTTTGTCTAAACATTACAGTTATTTGATGAATTTATGATATTGTCAGAAACCCCCCAACATTACAGGAGCAGAGTCTCATCTGCAGGGTGAAGACATGTACTGTATTATGTGTCTTATTATTCAGCTCTACGGAGAGGTATCACTCTGATCAGAAATCAAGCTTAATGTGGACATCTATTCCTGGGCCTACTTAATAAAAAATATGAAAGAAACTATTTGGCTATACCCAGAAAAAAGATCCCACTTCTAGAACTATTCTCATGTACTAAAAAACAAGATGGTACCTGCCAAGCAGAGACAAATCAGAAACTGGAAAAGAACATGACCAGAAAGTGTAAGTGAAATTTGTACTGACACTATGAAGTGAGAATCCTAAGAAATGGTATGAACAGACAAGGTAAGTGACTTGCTAAGCTAATTATTTATTAAAGTTTCAGAAGCCTGAACTTTGTAAAACTGAGTCTTCTCCTCATTTTAATTCCATTATGTTTTTTTCTACTAAGCAAACTTCCTTTATTTCTTAAACAATGTGATAAATTCATACCTCTTGAACTTAAGTTCTGCAATGGTTTGGCTCAAAACTACCAAAAAATCAGCAGTGATTGAATAAATAAATTATTAGTCACTTTTTAAACCAAGAAAATCCATCTTCTTCTGTCATTTGTTTATAGTTTTAAAAAGGAAAATAGAGACTACTAGAACTCTTTTTTCTTAGATCATTCATTACACAAAAAAGAAGTCCTAATTCCTTATTCTTGAAATCTAAGAAATATACTTTATTTCAATAACTTGGAATAAAACAAAATTTGATCAAAATTATACTTTATATTCTCATACAGAATTGATTAAAATCAGTATTAGTATAAAATAATATTCCAACTTACTGACACTTGTCATATTTAACAAGTTTGAAGTCTACTTATTGTAGACTTCATTTCATTTGCCTTCATTTCTTCATTTCTTCACTTCATTTGCCTCTTGGAATACTGGAGTTACACATAAGTTTTCATATTAGAACTACTGGTAGAGCTAGCAAGGCCATATACCCATAAAATGTCAGTCTGTGGGCCATGGAGTGGACACAGGTAGTGACACTCCTAATGATTACACTTAATGATCCACTATCGAATTGTCTACTTTTTGTCCTCTAAGCTCTAGGATTCTGGAAGTTTTAAGACCCCAATGAGAAGCAACAGATGTTCCACTGAATTGGAAGTTGAGACCACCAACTGACCATTCCAGGCTCTTTATGCTACCAAGCAAAAAAGCAAAATAAGGATGTTAGTGCACTGACTAAGGTGATTAACTTGACCACAACTGGAAAACAGGACTATTAAAAGCTAAGGTGGGATGAAACATAGGGACAATCTGCAAAGCCTCCTCACACTATGACAGCCAGTAAAAATGCTAAAAGCAAGTTTATTTAAAGGTGAAACAAGCCTGAGAATTAAGAGTTCAGGCTCCTTAGAACTGAATATTCTGATCACCTCACCAAGCTGAGAACTTTACAAGATACAGTCATTGTTGAAAAGATGGTGAAACTGGAATGCATAATGGAAAACTCTTAAGCTACCTATAGCCTCATGATCAGTTACAGAAATAAAACAAGTCCCTATCCATATTTCTTTGCTTCATACATTACTTTTTATCTTTTTCTTTTTCCCTTCTACTATAAAATGACAATACTAATAATGCTAAAATGTACTGAATGCTAAATATATAGTCAGGCACCATCCTAAATGTTATTACTGAATGCTAACATATTCAGTCCTTAAAAAGAGCCTACAAAATTATTTTTTTCAAAATTATTATTTAACTTATGAGGAAACTAAGGCCCAAGGAGAGAAAATGGTTAAGATTAAGTCTCATAGCTACTAAGTGGCAGAGACAGATTTTGAATCTAGGCAGTCTAGCTCCAAAGCCTACATTCCTAACCACTTTTATAATATCTCATGTTATATTTATATCCCTCATCTACATGTCTTGACTATTTGTACAATTCATTCAATAGTTTTATTCTCTCATTCAAGCCTCAAGGACCGTGAAGTATGTAACAATGTTTTATGCCTTACAGAATATATGGAATAATAAAGAACACTCAATAAAAGAACCAACATTTAAAACATTTACTTTCTCTAATTATAAAATATAGATTGAAATGAGAAGATAATATTAGGGGAATATAAATACGACAATTGATCTAATGGTTTACTAAAGGAAGAAAGTATAATTTTTATTAACTTAGATCATTATAATATAATGATTGTTATAAATTTACCTGTTTTCCTGAAATATTATAATGTCCTGGACCTGGAACACCATTCCTAGAATCAGAGGCAACAGTAAAAGCACTTTCTCTGGCAGTCAAAGAAAGGAATGGTGCATAGCCACCTATAAAAGTAAAAGCATATCACTGGTAGGTAAGCTTCCAATGATCTCAGAGAAAAAGCACTCAAAATATATGAAATCATGCAGTAACCTCAATTGTTGATATGATGCTCTCAGAACTAATGGCTAGCCACAGAAGTTCTTGTATTTTTAAAATTCTAATGTGAGAGCAGAATTTTTATTAATGTATATTAAATATAAGAACCTAGAGTTACTAAAGAACTGGACTAACTAAACAACAGAAAAACAAAATAAAAGTTTTTTTTCTTCTAAGAAAACAAAAAGTCTTTTTTCTTCTATGCATATGTAGTTGGGATAAAAATGGTAGTATTATTTAGATGATAAAGCATTTCCATCCTCAGAAGACAACTGTTTTGTATTTTAGAATAGCATGTATTATTTGTAGAGAATAGCATATATAAATGTGTAGAGACCACTTAGGTAGAAATAATTTAAAGTGAGTTTAGAGCAAGTAATGAATAATGTCTCCTTGCTTTGCTACTTAATTAAAATTTAGTAAATATTTTTTGATTGTCTGACCCTAAACAAAGGTTTATGAATCAAAGGTAATGTCACTAGAATGAGCAATCATTAATTTAGACAAACTTAGTAGAAAAAGAGTAGAAAGACTTAGTCTTCTGAAAGACTGATAAAAATTTTCAAGAGTTTATCGAGAAAATGAGTATAATTTAACCAACATAAGTATTAAAGAAGAGATGGGAGAGAATAGAGCCGGTATATTCAACAGATAATAAAAGAATGAAAATGAGGACTCAAAACTGTTAAGAATCTTACACACTAAAGGAAAGTGTATGCTACTATGAAAATGTGTGCTGATAATTACAACAGTTTAAAATCTTGCTAATCTGGACAAATAATAAAAGATATTTATTTTAAAACTGGAAATAATGTGTTTCTTTTGAGGCCCACATGTATTAAATGTGACTGAAATCAAGAATTATTATCTGCATTAAATACTGAAGCATAAAAAAGGTGAGTAAAATACAGATTTTACACTTAAAAAGCAATAATCTATTGAAGATTAAGAAAGGACTAAAATAATTTAATAAGCAAAAATATCTTAAGTGCCAAAATGCTTAGAAGCTCAAAAGAAGGGAACTTCTCAACCATACTTAGATGGTTAGGAACAGCTTCATGAATGATGTCAAAACTCTAGGTGTTAATTTAGTCACTGATGATTTGATAAGCTGTCCCAAAGCAAAACACACACACACACACCACTTTTGCATGGTAATGAAGATCACAAGGACAGAAACTCTTAAAAGGAAGCCAATTTTCATTCTGAAAAAGCAAGGGTTGTTCAGTAGAACTGAGAAACCCAGGAGACCAGAGAAATGTTTCAAATCAGTGTAGGAAACCAGAGAACAATACAACAGATTTCATTCCAAACACACAGATAACACACACAAACCACACTACGGATTATGTGAAGTCAATAGTGTAAACTACCAGCAAGTGTTCTTCTAAGAGGAAGGAAAATATGCCCTATAAACAGGAAAAAGTCTATGAGAAGAAAAAGATTAAGATGTGAGAAGATGGAATTAGCACATAAGAACATTAAAATATTTATTACAAATATTCTTCATATGTTCAACCAATGATTTCAGAGAAAAAGTACTCAAAATATATAAAATCATTTACTAACCTCAACTATTGATACTATACTCTCAGAACTAATAGTATATTCTACCAGAAGGTAGAAGAAAGGTGAACATGATAAGAAAACAAAGGCAAGATACTATTAAAAGACCCAAATCAAACTTCTAAAATAAAAAGTACCACTTTATGGGATTAACAACAAATTTTATGTGAGTTAATAAATGATATTTTTCCTCAATTCTTTTTTTTTAATTGTTCACTTACAGTTGCCCCCATTTTCCCCCATTACACTCCCCCACCAAAACCTCCCCCATCTTCCACATTCAATCCTCACCACCCGACCTTTGTCTTTGCCCATGGGTCCTTTGTACCTGTTCCTTGACTATTCCCTTTCTTTTCCCCATTGTCCTCCTCCCTCTTCCCCTCTGGTCACTGTCAGTTTGTTCTTTATTTCCAAGTCTCTGTGTTATATTTTGCTAGCATGTTTATTGATGAGATCATATGGTATTTGTCTTTCATTGCCATGGTATATGGTTTGTATATATGAGATCATATGGTATTTGTCTTTCATTGCCTAGCTTATTTCACTTAGTACAATGCTCTCTAGTTCCATCCATTCTGTCATGAATGGTAAGAGTTCCTTCTTTCTTTTTGCTGTGTAGTATTCCATTGTGTAATTGTACTATAGTTTTTTTGATCCATTCATTTACACAAGGTATTGAAACTAGAAACCAACCTCAAGGATAAAACTCAAAAACATTCAAATTCATGGAGACTGAAGAGCATGCTATTAAACAATGAATGGGTTAGTAATGAGATCAAGGAACAAATCAGAAAGTTTCTGGAAACAAATGAAAATGAACACACAACAGTCCAAAACCTACGGGACACAACAAAGGCAGTCCTGAGAGGGACGTTCATAGTGATACAGGCCTACCTAAAAAAGATAGAAACATTTCAAGTAAACAACCTAACCCAATATCTACAAGATCTGGAGAAACAACAACAAACAAAGTCCAAAGCAAGTAGAAGGAAGAAAATAATCAAGATCAGAGCAGAATTAAATGCCATTGAGACTAAAAGCACAATTCAAAGGATCAATAAATCCAGGAGCTGGTTCTTTGAAAAAATAAATAAAATCAACAAGATTTTAACCAGATTCATCAAGAAAAAAGAGAGAGGACCCAAAAAACAAAATCAGAAATGAAAGAAGAGAAATTATAACTAATACCACAGAAATACAAAGGATTGCAAGAAATTACTATGAACAACTATATGCCAAGAAATTTGAAGACCTAGGTGAAATGGACAAATTCCTAGAAACATACCATCTTCTGAAACTAAATCAAGAAGAAGTAGAAAGCCTGAACTCCCAGCACACAAAAGCCCTGGGCTGGATAGTTTCACAGAATTATACAAAATATTTAAAAAAGAACTAACCCCAATCCTTCTCAAACTATTCCAAAAAATCAAAGAAAGGGAAGATTCCCAAACTCTTTTTATGAGGCCAGTATCATCCTAATCCCCAAACTAGATATAGACACAACAAAGAAAGAAAACTACAGGCCAATACTACTGATGAATACAGATGCTAAAATCCTCAACAAAATATTGGCAAACCACATCCAGCAATACTTTAAAAAGATCATACACGATGATCAAGTGGGATTCATTTCAGGGATGCAAGGATGGTACAATTTTCTCAATTCTTAATCCCTTAAAAAATTGATGGTTTAAAGCAAAAATCATTCCAATTTACATAGCATCAGTAGAAGTAAAATGTATGGCCACAGTAGCACAAAGGGGGAGATGAGTGGAATCTAAGCACACTGTCATAAGGCTCATATACCATACAAAAAGTGGTACAGCATTTTTTGAATAAAACTCTAGAAAAAGAATGAAATAGAGACAAGCAATCAAGTAGATGTAGCATTCAAAACACTGGATATAAGGATGCTCAAGGAACTTAGTGAGGACCTCAACAGCATTTTTAAAAGTCCAGTAAGAAATGAAGGATATGCTAATTAAAATAAAGAATAATTTACAGGGAATCAATAGTAGAGTGGATGAAGCCAAGAACCAAATCAGTGGTTTAGAATATAAGGAAGCAAAAAACAACCAAACAGAAGATCAAGCCCTGGCTGAATGTGGCTCAAGTGGATTGAGTGCTGACCTGCAAACCAAAAAGTCACTGGTTTGATTCCCAGTCAGGGCACATACCTGGGTTGTGGGCCAGGTCCCGAGTTGTGGACATGTGAGAGGCAACCAACCACAGTATCTCTCACACATCGATGCTTCTCTCCCTTTTTCAATCCTTTCTCCTCTCTCTAAAAATAAATAAAGAAAATCTTATAAAAAGAACAGCAAGAAGAAAAAAGAATCCAAAATAATGAGACTAGTGTAAGAATCCTTGGGACAACCTCAAGCATACCAACATTTGCATCATGGTTGTGCCAGAAGGAGAGAAAGCAAGAAATGGGCAACTAGTTGAAAAAATAATGACAGAAAATTCCCTAATTTGGTGAAGGAAATAGAAATATGAGTCCAGGAAATGCAGAGAGTCCCATACAAGATGAACCATATCAAGACACATCATAATTAAAATGCTAAAGATTAAAACAAAGAGAAAAATCTTAAGAACAGCAAGAGAAAAGCATTTAATTACCTACAAGACAGCTCCCATTAAGACTGTCAGCTGATTTCTCCAAAGTAATTTTTCAGGCTAGAAGGGACTTGCAAGAAATATTCTGAGTCATGAAAAGCAGAGTCCTACAACCAAGATTACTCTACTTAGCAAAGCTATTGTTCACAATCAAAGAACAAATTTAAAGCTTCCCCAACAAGAAAAAGCTAAAGGAGTCCATCACCACCAAACCAGTATTATATGAAATGTTGAAGGGTCTTCTCAAAGAGGAAGAAGATCAAAAATATGAACAATAAAATGACAATAAATGCATACCTATTAACAATTGATTTTTAAAAACAAAATAAACAAACAAGCTGAAGAGAAACAGAAACATAGATACAGGGAACATTTTGATAGTTGTCAGACAAGACAGAGAGTCAGGGGGATGAGGAAAAAAAGTGAAGGGATTAAGAGGTACAAATCAGTAGTTACAGAATAGTCACAGGGATATAAAATACAGCATAGGGAATAGAGCAGCCAAAGTACATATATGCATTACCCGTGGACATGGTCAATGGTGTGGGGATTACCTAAGGAAGTAGAGTGGCAGCTGGGTAGATAGAGGAAAGGGAGAGGAAGCTGGGACAACTGTAATAGCATAAACATAAAATATAATTTATAAAAAATAATAATTAAGCATACATAAAGTTAACTAGAGTTTAAAAAGCACAAAGACACAGAGTTTCAAAATAAAATGATGAAAATAGATATATCATGCATCCATGAATCAAAGAAAGCTGTTATGACTATATTAAAATCAGACAAGGGATACCAGGGATAAGAGAGATATTTCATTGAAATTATTGATAGGGCTTAATAATTCATATAGAAATGCAAAGAAGTACAATAATTGCCATAAAAATCAAAATAGCATTTATCTATAGAGAAAAGGGAAAGGATTATGATCTAAAAGGAAATTTTAGCAACGCTACATTTCTTGACTTGAGTATTCACTTTTCAATCTATAAATTTATATTTTATATTTTCTGTGTATGTATTTCTCATAATTAAAAGTGTATTTTAATCTCACACTTAAAAGTATATTTCTTCTAATTTAATTTCATGCAGACATTAAGGTATGTAAGATAGATATGAGAACTAAGATAAGAAAGTTAACTTCAGGCTACTTCTGAGGCTGCTGTTATCAAAACATGGCAGAAATTCTTACTGGATTTACCTAGAGAAATGTAAAACTAAATTGCAAAATACTAAAGTTTATATAAAAATACAAAGAACAAAATACACAATAGACCCAGTAATTCAAGACCTTAAATTGTCATTGAAGTTTTCCAAATTTAATTATAATCTTTCATCAATGTCCTAAAAGTATATGTGAAATAATGAGTTCAAATAAAACTACAAAAATTTGAAATGATTATACTGATAATTTCCATGAGAGAAGAGACTTTTCTGTTTTATTCATACCTGTATACCTAATAATTACAATTAGGGTGATGCACTGTCCAAGTTTGCCCAGGAAATATGACTTACAGTGTTAAAACCAGGACATATCCAGATAAAACAGAATGACTGCTCACCCCATCATAGTTGCCCTGCATATTAAACAGTAAATGGATATTTAATAGGTAATATTCTAAGTTATACCTTTAATCATTCACTCAACAATACTGAATGCTTTATTATGTATCAGAGAGAGATAGTGAGGGTACAATAATGAATAAGCTAAAACCCTGGACTCAAATAGTGGAGAGGCCAGACAAATAAGCAAATAATTACATGCTAAACAGTGCTGCTAATAATTATGGTATAAAATATAGAAGATGACTGTTCTGGGAAATTAGAGTTGGTAGAGTGTAAGATTAGTTTTATGTGGTACATATGGATATATTGACATGTAAAGTGCCAACTATAAATAAAATGAGCTGTCAAGTAGAAAGAAACTAAGAATATAAAAGATGAATAGATTTGAAAAAAAATAAGTTTAGTTTGGAATGTATTGAGTTTGAGGTGCCAACAGCAGGAGGTAGCACCAAACTGGCATGAAGCAATAACAGTCCATTCTGAGAAAGAAGGTGGGCAGCATGTGATTAAAAATAAATTCTACCCCACAACTACCACCACAAAACAAAACAGAAAGCATTCTTCACATTAAAGCAAACTAGATCTTTGAACGTATAGAGCAGTGATTTTCGACTTTTTCATCCCATGGCACACATAAACTAATTACTAAAATTCTGCAGCAAACCAAAAATACATTTTTTGCTATTTTTTCGACAAAAAATATAGTTTTGAATTATTCACACTAGATGGCTATTGTTCTGTTGGCTGTTACTCATTTTTTATTTGACAATCTAAGGGAAAAGAGGTGAGTGCCCCTGACTAAATAGTCAGGTATTGAATGTTTTAAAAATTCTTATGGCACAAACAATTGAAAATTGCTCCTATAATACAATCACACACATATTATTTATTTAAACTTAAAAGTACATAGATTGCTTTCCCTGATGTGATCTCCCTAAATTCTGATTGGATAATAGGATAAAATCACTATTATTGGCATAAGCACATAGGCTAAATATAAGACCACAGACAGCTCATGCTTCTGTTGCAAATAGAGCTAACTATTCCCCAATCAAAGGAAAATATCTGGGGAAGAATATATTTAGGAGCTGGTATCACCCAGTCTAGATAACTAATATAAAACCAATATACTGCTGGCTGGTGTGGCTCAGTTGGTTGGAGCATTGTCCAGTAAACCAAAGAGTTGCAGGTTCAATTCCATGTCTAGGTTGCAGGTTCAGTGCCCAATTAGGGCCTATACAGGAGGCAACCATTTGATGTTTCTCTCCCACTCTCTCTCCTTCCTTTCCCCTTTTTCTAAAATCAATAAACATATCCTCAGGTGAAGATGTAAAAATGAAGACACAGATGACTAATATACAGCTAAAATGGGATGCCATTTACTATGTAAATCAGGGGTGTCAAACTCATTTTCACCAGGAGTCACGTCAGCCTCACAATTGCCTTCAAAGGGCTGAAATAATTTTAGGACTGTATAAATGTAACTACTCCTTAACTGTTAAAGAGTTGAAATTATGTTTGGCCCTTTGAGGCCTTATGTGACCCCCGGCAAAAATGAGTTTGACACCCCTGAGGTAAACCAAGCTTGAAACCAATGAAATATTCCTTAGCACATTAACACTAGGAGCAGTCCCATTATTTAAAAGATTATGTTTTTACCATTTTTTATCAGGCTGGTTTTCTCTTGAGAAAATTTGCTTTGACAATTAACACAAGCTTGCATCTCAGATAATTGTGAGAAAATCAGGAAGCTCTCCATAATCTGGAATTGGAATATCCATTACCTCCCTGACTCATGAAATCAGAGCAGCTGACCCTTTCAGGCTACAAATCCTGGGTAGAAAAGCCTCCCTGATCAAATGGCCAAAAGCCAAGACAATGAAGTTTGCAAATTAGGGTGGAAAGCATTTCCTGAGGAAAATGTGAAGACAACACATTGCAGGATTGACCAAGTAGGCCACAGTAAAAGGAGAGTGGTAATTAAGGAGAAATGCTGGGAATAAAGAGGAAGATTCTCTTTATTCGGGCAGAGCAACAAAAAGGAAAAAATACTAAAGAAATGAGGAGAGCTGAAGAAACATCTTGGACAACATGAAGCATAACAACACCTGCATCATGAGAATACCAGAAGAAGAAGAGAGTGAGCAAGGGCTCCAGAATCCATCTGAAGAACTAATGATTGAAAACTTCCATAATCTGGTGACAGAAAAAGTCTCACAAGTCCAGGCAGCTCAAAGAGTCCCAAATATGTTGGACCTAAAGAGGACCACACTGAGACATATCATAATTAAAATGACAAGGCTTAAAGATAAGAAGAGAATCATAAAAGCTGCAAGAGAAAAGCAGGTAGTTACCTACAAAGGTGCACCAATTAGACTGTCATCTGATTGTTTATTCATCAGACACATTTCAGGCCAGAAGGGAATGGCATGAAGTATTCAAGGTGATGAAAAGCAAGGAACTACAACCAAGGCTACTTTAGCAACATGGCTATCATTTAAAATCAAAGAAACAAGGAGCTTCCCAGACAACAAAAAGCTAAAGGAGTTTGTTAACACCAAACCAGTACTGTAGGGACTGTTAAATGACTTGCTTTAAGAAGAAGAAGAAAAAAGAGAAAGGGAAAAAACAGAAGAATACAGTCTAACAATGTAATGGCACTACACACATATCTATCAATAATCGCTTTAAATGTAAATGGCTTAAATGCTCCAACCAAAAGACACAGGGCAGATGAATGGATAAGAAAACAAGACCCATATATATGTTGCCTCCAAGAAACCCATCTCAGATCGAAAGACACATGCAGACTAAAAGTAAAGGCTGGAAAAACATGTTTCATGGAAATGAAAAAGAAAAAATCCTCGGGTAGCAGTACTTACATCTGGAAAAATAGAGTTTAAAACCAAAGCTATAGTAAAAGACAAAGAAGGACACCACATAATGATAAAGAGAAAAATCCATCAAGAGGATATAACCCTAGTAAATATTTATGCAGCCAACATAGGAGCACTTAAATATATAAAGCAAATCTTGTAGGAAAGAAAATGAGATAAACAGAAATACAGTCGTACTTGAGGATTTTAACACCCCATTAACTTCAATGGACAGATCAATCCAGACAAAAAATCAACAAGGAGACAGCAGCCTTAAATGACACACTAGATCAATGGATTTAACTGATATCTTTAGATCATTTAACCCCAAAACAGCAGAATATACATACTTTTCAAGTGCACATGGAACATTTTCTAGGATAGACTACATTCTAGGACACAAAACAAGTCTCAATAAATTTGAGAAGACTGTAATTATATCATTTCATAGTATTGTAGAAGACTACAATACTATGAAACTAGAAATCAATCACAAGTAGAACACTGAAAAACACACGAAGATATGGAAGCAAATAACAAGTTGTTAAACAATGAATGGGTCAGGGAAGAAATCAAGATACCTTGGAACAAATGAAAATGAGGACACAATTATCCAAAATCTGTAGGACACTGGGAAAGCAATCCTAAAAGGGAAATTCATAACATAAAACTATCTCAAAAAAAAAAAAAAAACAAGAAAAAGCTCAAATAACCAATCTAACCTCACACTTAAAGAAACTTGAAAAGTAACAACAAACAAAGCCCTAATTGATTAGAAGAAAGGAAATAAGAGGAGAGCAGAAATAAATGAAATAGAGTCTAATAAAATGATACAAAAGATCAACAAATCCAAGAGCTGGTTCTTCTAAACGATAAACAAGATTGACGAACCTTTAAACAGACTCTTCAAGAAAAAAAGAGAAATGATCCAAATAAATAAAATGAACAATGAAAAAGAAGAAATAACAACTGACATCAAAGAAATATAAAGGATTGCAAGAGAATATTATGAAGAATGATATGCCAACAAACTGGACAAACTGGATGAAATGGATAAATTCCTCAAAATGTCTAATCCTCCCAAACTAAATCAAGAAGAATCAGAGAATCTGAATAGACAGATTACACCTAATGGAATTGAAGCAGTAATAAAAAAAAAAAAACCCAACAAACAAAAGCCCTAAACTGGATGGCTTCGCAGATGAAGTCTACCAAACATTCTGAGAACTAACACTTTTCCTTCTCAAACTACATAAAATTCAAGAGGAGGGATGGCTCCCAAACTCATTTTACAAGGCCAGATTTATCCTAATTCCAAAACCACATGAAGACACTGCAAAGAAAGAAAACGAAATGCCAATATCCCTGATGAACATAGATGCTAAAATCCTCAAATATGCAGAACTATACACAGCTATTTCAATTAAGGGTCAGGTAATACATAGTCAATAATATTGTAATAACTATGTATGGTGCCAGGTGGGTACTGGAAATATTGGGAGGAGAGATGCTTTGTAAAATATTTGATTATGTAACCACTATGCTGTACAACTGAATCAAATACAAAATTATATTGAATGTAAACTATAATTTTTAAAAAGGGTCAGGTAGGTTTCGTAGAGTATAATGTAGAAGGAGCAGATGATGGGAATTTATATAACTGTTACCTTGAATTACACAAGATGGGAAGACCTTAGAACAGTGATTTTCAACTGATGTGATGCAAGAAATTTTAAAACATGCAATATATGACTATTTAGTCAGGGGCACTGACTTTTTTCTCCTTAGACTGTCAAATAAAAAAATGACAACAGCAACTCACAATATCCATCTGGTGTGAATGAATGAAAATTGTACTTATATTATTGTTAGACTGGCAAAAAAATATTTTTTGTTGTGCCATCAAATTTTAGTAATTACTTTATGTGTGCCATGAGATGAAAAAGGTTGAAAATACCTGCCTTAGAGTATCAGATCTTCAAGCGAAAGAAGCAAATACTCTTTTTTTGTGTGTTTTTTATTCCCTATTTGTACTTTTGATGTCTTTTTAATTTAATCTTTATTGTATTTTTCCATTACCATTTAGTCCCATTATACCTCCCCGCCTTAGCAATCACCATACTGTTGTCCTTGTCCATGAGTCCTTTTTCCTTTTTGCTCAATCCTTCCACCCCCAGCTGTCATCCTGCTCTTTATGAGTCTGTCACTATTTTCCTTGTTAGTTTAGTTTTTCATTAGATTCCACAAATGAGAGAAATTATATGGTATTTGTCTTTCTCTGGCTGGCTTATTTCACTTAGCATAATGTCCTCCAAGTCCATCTACTGTTGCAAAGGGTAGATTTTTCTTCTTTTTCACTGCCAAGTATTATTCCATTGTGTAAATGTCCTATACTTGTTTTATCCACTCATCTACTGATGGAATGATGGGCTGCTTCCATATCTTGGTGATTATACACAATGCTACAGTGAACATAGGGGTGCTTATGTTCTTTTGAATTAGTGTTATGGGTTCCTCAGATATATTCCCAGAAATAGGATAGCTGGGTCAAAAGACAAGTCCATTTCTGAGGTATCTCCATAGTATTTTCCACAGTGACTGCACCAGTCTGCATTCCCAGCAACAGTGCAAAGGAGTTCCTCTTTCTCCACATTCTCTTCAGCATTTGTTGTTTGTTGATTTATTGATGATAAACATTCTGATAGGTATCTGATGATATCTCCTTATAGTTTTAATTTGCATTTCTCTGGTGATGTTGAGCATCTTTTCATATGTCTATTGGCCATCTGTATATCCATAATCTTTGGAGGAGTGTCTATTCAGGACCTTTGCCCATTTTTGGATAGTTTGTTTGGATTGGGTAGTTTGTTTTTTTGATGATGAGTTTTGTAAGTTCTTTATAAATTTTGCATATTAACCCCTTATCAGATGTATCAGCGAATATCTTTTTCCATTCTGTGGGTTGCCTTTTTATTTTGTTGATGATTCCCTTAGCTATGCAAAAGTTTTTTAGTTTGATGTATTCCCATTTGTATATTTTTTCTTTTATTTCTCTTGCCTGGGAACATATATTCGACAAAATATTGCTACAAGAAATGCCCGAAATTTTGCTACCAATGTTTTGTTCTATAATTTTTATGGTCTTGTGTTTAACATTTAACTTTTTGATTCATTTGAGTGTATTCCTATGTGTGATATAAGAAGGTAGTCTAGTTTCATTTTTCTGTGTGTATCTAATTTTTTCACCATCATTTATTGAATAAACTATTTTTTGCCAATTGTATGTGCTTGCTTCCTCTGTCAAATATTAATTGACTATAAAGCTGTGGGTTTATTTCTGGGGCCTCTATTCTGTTCCAATGATCTACGTCTCTGTTTTTATGCCAGTACCATGCTGTTTTGGTCACTATGGCCTTAAACTATAGTTTCATATTAGGTGGCATGATTCCTCTTACTTTGCTCTTCTTTCTCAGGATCACTGTTGTCATGTGAGGCCTTTTGTGGTTACATATAAATTTTTGAAATATTTGTTCTAGTTCTGCAAAATACATCATTGGAATCTTGAAAGGAATTGCATCAAATCTATACATTGCTTTGGAAAGTATGGATGTTTTAACAATGTTAATTCTTCCTATCCATGAATGTGGTAACTCATTCATATCTTCTTCAATTTCTTTCTTCAGTTTTTCACAATTTTCCAAGTACAGGTCCTTTACATCCTTGGTTAGGTTTATTCCTAGGTATTTATTCTTTTTGAAGCAACTGTGAATGGGATTGTTTCCTTAATTTTGCTTTCTATTACTTTGTTATTGGCATATAAAAACACAACTGGTTTCTGGTATTAATTTTGTATACTGCTACTTTGCTAAATTCATTAATCTGTTCTAGTAGTTTCTTGGTGGAATTTGGGGTTCTCTATGAACAGTATCATGTCATCTGCAAATAATGACAGTTTTACTTCTCCCATTTGGATGCCTCTTATTTCTTCTGCTTGTCTGATTGCTATGACTAGGACTTCCAGTATTATGTTGAACAACAGATGTGCAAGTGGACATACCATCCTATTCCTAGTCTTAAGGAGGAATGAATGTAGTTTTCACCCATTGAGTATAATGCTGGCAGTGGATTGTCATATATGGCTTTTATTGTGTTTAGGAGTGTTTCCTCTAATTCAACTTTGCTGAGAGCTTTTATCATAAATTGATGCTGGATTTTATCAAATGTTTTTTCAATATCTATTGACGTGATCATATGATTTTTATCCTTGATTTTGTTTATGCAGTGAATCACATTTATTGATTTGCAAATGTTTTATCAACCTTGCATTCTGGAATAAATCCCACTTGATCGTGGAATGTGATCTTTTTTGATGCATTACTATTCTGTTTGCTAATATTTTGTTTTGAAGATTTTAGTGTCTATGTTCATCAGGGTATTGGCCTATGAGTTTCTTTTTTTGTAGTGTCTTCATGTGGTTCTGGGATTAGGATAAATCTGGCCTTGTAAAATGAGTTTGAGACCCTTCCCTCCTCTTAAATTATGAAATAGTTTAAGAAAGAGAGGTGTTAGTTCTAATAATGTTTGGTAAAATTCACCTGTGAAGCCATCCAGTGCAGGGCTTTTGTTTTGGGGGAGTTTTTTGATTACTGCTTCAATTTCACTAGGAATTGTCTATTCAGATTCTCTGATTCTTCTTGATTTAGTTTTAGAAGATTGTATGCTCCTAACAGTTTATCCATTTCATCCAGGTTATCCAGAAATTAAAAATCTTAAAGAAGACTATGAGGAGTTTGTTAGAGAGAGAAGAAAAATGATGCTCTGACTTAACATGTAACAAATTTTTATTACTTCTAACCATTTCAGGCACTGTTCCAAAATAATACTTGGAAAAGGAACCAGGAAAAAATAGTGATAAAAGCTACAAGAAGAAGAAACATTTTTAAAAAGTGAGTGGTCAGTTGTACCAAAATAAAATAAGGCTTGGAAGTATCATAAGTGTAAGCATTTTGGATGGTCATTTGGTGGATAGTAAATCATTTGGGAGTTAAGGCTTGTAACAACTCAACTGCATTAAAGACAGGCATAATAACCTGCAGCAATACTGATATTGATATCAAATGCCAAAAAGCAGTAAAACTCAAAATTAAAATGACAACAAATTGTACTCTACCCAAAGAAACCTGAATGAACCTAAGGCACTAATCTGATCAGTCGTGTCAACAAAGTAATAGATCCTGGCATATGTTTAAAAATACAGACATAGTTTAGGAATAGAAAAAAATGCAGGTTAACAGGGAAGAAATTTTATTTTGGGTGGTATTAAACTCTACAAAATCGGTAGATCAGGGAAAGCAGAAAGCAAATTGGAAATATTTATTAAATTTCCCCTGAGTCACTAACTGCAAACGGAAGAGGAGAGTGAATAATTACTTACATTATCCATTAATAGTCCATCTCTCAAGAGTATAGTTTTTCTTTACAGAATATGAGATAAAGGGGCCCTCTTTAAGCATGTTCAGAGAACAAAAGTTTGGTCAGATAAGAGGCATCTCTGAAAAAGATACACAGTATTGCAAAAGATAAATATAAAAGCTAGAGTTTAGTAAATGAATGCATCTCTGGCTAATGGTAGGAAAGGTATGAGAGGCAGACAGGGTTACAGTGAAGAGAGACAGTAGGAGGTAAGAAGTACACAGCATTTGGAGACTCACACAAGCAACAGAGCCAGAAAATCAAAACCTTACATCTAATGTGTACAATTGAAAGCATGATGTAGACAAACACTGTAGAATCAAAAGTCCTACCCATATGCTTTCTGGCCTTGTGAAATGGGGCAAATGTTTTTACTAGTTACTACCTGTAAAATAAAGTAGTATTTTCCAGCCTACTTCATATTTTGTTATACTTACAAAGTGGTACTATTACGTTTAACTCACAGGCACACAGAAGCAGAGCAGGATGAAAGTGAGGTGCCCGCCACAGAAGACTTGCTTCCCTCACATCTTACCTGTTGCCTGCTGCTTCAGGAAAGGTACCTGGTAGGATCCAGGACCCACGTGATCCTCAGTGCCACCGCCTTCAGCAAATCTGAGCACTCGGGGAGCCCGATCATACATAATGGCAGGAGGGGTTGGAAGGGGGCAGCTGAAAGGGATCAAAACAATGGAGCTAGAGGAGATGTGAAGCAAAATGAAGCCGACAACGGTCTGAGTTAGGGGGTAGAACTTCCATGAATGGAGGAGCTAGCGTGGGGGGCTATCACCCCACCTGCTCAAGGGTGTCAGATTTACCCCAGGGAGGTTTCTAGCCCAGTGGTAAATTGGAAGAGAGCCGGACCAGAGGCAAGACACCCCATACAATCATCGGTTCACAAGCTGAAAGCTGTGGCGCCACAGCCAGAAGGAAGATTTAAAGACTAGTTCTTCTGCCCTTGTGCTTCCCGCCCAGACTTCACCCTGAAAGTGCCTGGAGGAGAAGGTCATGTTCCCTTTCTCTGCAAAGCCCTCAGAGCACGCATACCGAATAATGAGACTTCCTTGCTTACTCTGCCGCTCTGCGCTTTCTAAAGTAGGCCAACTGCTGGAGGTCCTGGACTGGCAGGAAAAGCTCCAGGAAAGGAGATAAAGCGGGTAGGGCTAACTTGACTGTGATGCATTTCCCTCATAAATGAATCAGGCCGACTGGGAGGAGACTAGCAAAAACTGAATGAAAAAGCAAAGAATTAGCACGAAGTAGAGTCTTGGTTCCGCAAACTCATCCCCTACGCCTAATATACAGCTACACTCACACTTACAGAGGAAAAGTACCTCTGACTTGATCCCATAAATAATTCAGACTGCGCTAAGAGAAACCCAGGATGTGCAGATGACAACAAATGGGGTGGGGGTGGGGAGGAGGAGCAAACCAAGAGCAGGTAACAACAGAACGCTGCTTCCGTTGTTAGGTTCCAGGCAACAACAGCATTCATTCTTTCTCCAAGCAAAGGCCTGGAGAAAGCGCAGTCCACCCCACTAAAACAATGGGCTCTTAACCTTAAGCAAAAGAAAACTTAAAGGTCTTAAGCCTATTTCAGAATCCACCTCAAGGTTGTCTCGTGACTGTCTTTTAAGGAAGAATCATCCAGATTCTAATCATCCTTTTAAAGATTTAAACAAATCCTACCTTCACCAGGCCTTACCTCAAAGGAGCTACAGTACTTAAATTTGTTCCTGCTATAATTTTTTGAAGTATTATACTCTAGAACACGATTTGATAGACAATCTGTGGGTCATTTATTGTAGCTTAATTGCTTCATATTTGTTAGAATGCTCCCTGTAAGAGGCTATATGCTTCTCAAGAATATATCTGTAATATCATTCTCTCCTACTAAATACTAGCTGAATAATTATTTCTTCACTTAAAAAAATAACTTATTGGCATATGCTATAGGTTCAGTACCAGCTAAGTCATGGGGATACAAAGATACAAGAAAATCCCCCATTCCATCGGGTGTTCAGTATCTATTGGAAAAAGAGACATATACCATCCATCACAAGAGACAGCAAGAGGGACATATAAAATGATGAGAAAAGAAATATTGCAGTACTTTGGAAAACCCCTCTTCCTACCAAGAAGCTACATAGTGATCAGTGATTCTTTCTCACTGGCTTCAATGCTTGCATCTTTACAGAAACCCTCATAGTGCTCTCAAGGTTATTGAAGCTTTATTTTCCCAAGCTGCTATACTGAGATCTAGAATACATTTACTACTAGACTTATGATACAGTACAAAGCGAAGAATTACAGTGGTTAAAGGAGAAAAATCTATATGTTTGTAGAGGGGATCCAGCGGTGCTCGTAAATTAGACTTCTGTTGGACATCTTCGGCCATTAACCCAAACAAGAATATAAATCCAGGAAGGAAACTCAGATCTACGTCATCAATCCTGTAGGCACTGGCACAGATGTTTATACCCTTCTTCTGACTCTTCTTTGCTGCAACAGCCTAGATTTAACAGGGATAGAATTGGGTTTGAGATTGGGAATGGATGTGGAAAAGCAAGATTTATCTGCTTTTTTTCTCTCTGATTTTATTTTTGGGCAGTGAGCCTAACTTCACTTCACAAAAGGAATTCTTTGTAGGATCTATCCTAGCTCATTTGTAAACTTTACAGGGGAGTTTGTGACCTTAAGACGTTTGTACCAACTCAGAATACAGTGTTTATCTTTCCTACCTCCTCAAAGCATGTCTTTTCCTCAAGGAGCTCACACAGTGGGGCAGCTGATCAGCGGTAAGACTCTAGTTTTTCTGAGTCTTGTGTCCAGAGCCAATGTAAGTATCATCACACCACTGAGATACAGGCTCTACACACTTCAAATTTTGTGATAATTGGCCTCAGAATTCTGCATTCTTAACAAAAAGTCTTTCTTCAAAAAGTTTTTAGTGTAAATATCCTCTCTATTTCCTTTATCACTGTGTCTGTTCTCTCTACCTTTCTTACCTATTATGTACCTCATATGGTTCAATAACCACAATGGTACACAGTATTTCAGAATCGGACATTATTTTTAAATGAAAATAGTAAATCTCTTTCACTATGGTAATGTTAAATATCACATCTCATCGTGGTAAATATTTTTTTAACTTAGAATGAGAGTGCTAATAAAAATAAATAAATAAAAATATTGACACAGAATTATCAGTACATATGAACACAAAGAATTTGGTACAGCATTTTTCAATCCCCGTAAAACAGTTTTAATGATAACATTTAATGCTATTATTAATGTGGTTACACTATATGACCATTTCCATGGTATTAGTAATAGATGGAAACTATGTTTTGAACTGAGATTTATTTGACTACAAAACTTGGGTTCTTTTCATTTCCCCATGATGGCTCCCACTAAAATAAGCTTTTAAATGAAGATTTAATAAGTCAAATTTACTTTTTATTGAATATCTTACCTGTAATGAAGAATTGCACAGTCACCAATTTTTCTTTACAGCACTTTAAAAAGTAAGTAGATAACTACACATGAGATCTAGAGTACAGCTTGAGGGATAATGATTGCCCCTTAAATAGCATGATATATCTCATAAGTTTTATAAAGCTGAACGGGTTTTAAAATTATTTTTTTCAACCTATTATGACTTACTTGTTTTCCATTGTGCTGTTTGTTTAAAAAAAAATAATGTAATGGTAATAAACCATCTAGTGTGTATCAAAATCAACCAAATATCCCTTTTTAGTGTTATTAAAAGTCACATTGCAAAGTTACGTGCATTCAAGTTAAAATAAAAATTTATTTTTATATAATAATTTGAAGCTTACAAAGTATATTTTACATTCAGTATTTTGTTTAATATAAATTTATATTTCTCTAAACTATAGAATTAATATGACTGTGAAACCACCAAATTTTATGAAATGTGGCTTTAAAAATTATACCATACTATATGTGAGCACCTGATTTTTTTCACTGACATTAATGAACACCTATTATGTGCTAGCACTGTGTGAAACACTTTGCATGAATAATATAAATCATTTTTCACATACCCCTAAAGGCTGATACTATTAATATCTCTATCGAGTAACACACTGAGACTTAGAGCTATTGAATTTCTTGTCCAGTGTCACATAGTTAGTGAAAGAAAGAGTTTAATTTAAAGCTAGTCAGTTTAACTCTAGAACGTTGTTTTCAAATCCATCATGAGGGAAATGCCCCCAACTGTGTTCTTCTCCCACATCCAGTGATTTTTTTCCCAATTCTTATTTGGACTTGGCTGCATTTTTATGTATTCATCTAAAAAGGGACCTCTACAGGTAGTCCTTCAGGGGTGGCATGGTAGCTCCCTGATGGCAGGAAGCCAGGATGCTCTCTCATGCTACTCCATAGTTCATCCATTTGGCGTTTTTCTTCCATTTGACCCTCAAGCTGATTTGGATCTCAACGATTAGGAAATAACTTTCCTTCAATTAATCTATTTAGATTAATTGGGATAATCACTTTGTAAGTTTTATAAATGTCTAATCACTATGTTGTACACTTAAAACTAATATAATATTGCATGTCAAATGTAATTCAAAAATAAAGTATTATTACAGAGCTGTTTACAAGAGTCACTAAAATAGATAGACTAGACTTCCGGCCAAGATGGAGGCATAGGTAGATACACTGTGGCTCCTTGCACAATCAAAAAAAGGACAATGACAAATTTAAAAACAAAAAAAAACGCCATAACTGCCAGAAAATCCAACTGTATAAAAGTCCGACAACCTCAGAGTTAAAGAAGAACCGATCTATCAGTTCATGCACCGATAGAAGGGGCAAAGAGAACTCACTGAAAGGCAGTGGCTGGAGGACTGGGGCAGGCAAGGTGATGGTTCACAGACCAGGTGGTCCCACATTTGCATGCAGATAAACCAGGAGGAATAACTGGGGAGTGAGACAGACCATACAACCCAGGGTTCCAGTGCAGGGAAATAAACCCTCAGAACCTCTGACTGAAAAAACTTGTGGGAGTTGAGGTGGCAGGGGAAACTCCCAGCCTCAAGAATAATTCTTTGGAGAGACCCACGGGGTCCCAGAACTTACACAAACCCACCCACCTGGGAACCAGCACCAAAAGAGCCCAATTTGCTTGTGGGTAGTGGGTGAAGTTACAGAAAGTCAGTGGAGAGCCCAGCAAGTGGCATTGTTCCCTTTTGGACTCATCCCCCCCCATACAGTGCCACAACACAGCAATGTGAGTTGCCCCACCCTGGTGAATACCTAAGGCTCTGCCCCTTACAATGTAACAGGTGCACTGAGACAAAAAAAAAAAAAAAAGGCCCAAGTGAAAGAACAGATAAAAGCTCCAGAAAAAATACAACTAAGAGATGAGGAGATATCCAACCTATCAGAGGCAGAGTTCACAACACAGTAATCAGGATGCTCAGAGAAATGGTTGAGTATGGTTGCAAAATAGAGGAAAGAGTGAAGGCTATAAAAAGTGAATTAAAGGAAAATGAACACGGAACCAGCAGTGACAGAAAAGCAACTGGGATTCAAATCAATGGTTTGGACCAGAAAAAAAGAAATAAATATTCAGCCAGAACAGAATGAAGAAACAAGAATTCAAAAAAATGAGGAGAGGCTTAGGAACCTTCAGGACAACTTTAAATGTTCTAACATCTGAATCATAGTGGTGCCAAAAAGAGAAGAGGAAGAGAAAAAAATTGAAAACTTATTTGAAAAAATAATCAAGGAGAATTTCCCTAATCTGGCAAAGGAAAATGACTTTCAGGAATTCCAGGAAGCTAAGAGAGTCCCAAAGAAGTTGGACCCACGGAAGCACACACCAAGGCACATCATAAGGACATTACCCAAGATGAAAGATAAAAAGAGAATCTTAAAAGCAGCAAGAGTAAAGGAGACAGTTAACTACAGAGGAGTTCCCATAAGACTGTCAACTGATTTCTCAAAAGAAACATTGCAGGCAAGAAGGGGCTGGAAAGAAGTATTCAATGTCATAAAAGGCAAGGACCTACATCCATGATCACCCTACTCAGCAAAGCTACCATTTAGAATGGAAGGGCAGATAAAGTGCTTCTCAGATAAGGTCAAATTAAAGGACTTTGTCATCACCAAGTCCTTATTATATGAAATGTTAAAGGGACTTACCTAAGGAAAAGAAGATAAAAAGCTACAAACAGTAAAATGACAACAAACTCACAACTGTCACAACAGAACCTAAAAAAACAAAAGCAAACAACTAGAATAGGAACAGAATCACAGTAATGGAGATCACATGGAGGGTTATCAGTGTCAAGGGGTCAAGGGGGAGGGGAGAGAATGGGGGAAAAGGTACAGGGAATAAGAAGCACAAAGAGTATGTACAAAATAGACAGGGGGAGGTCAAGAATAGTATAGGAAATGTAGAAGCCAAGGAACTTGTATGTACCACCCATGGACATGAACTAAGTGGGGGGGAGAATGTTGGTGGGAGGGGGCATGAAGGGTGGAGGGGAATAAAGTGGGGGAAATGGGACAACTGTTATAGCATAATCAGTAAAATATATATATTAAAAAGTCACTAAAATGCATTAAAAATAAAGAAATGGGCAAATAATGCCAAGCAAATTCAAACAGTATTGAAGCAGAGTAACAGACTATGGGGAACTTAAGATTAAAAATACAAAATGAGACTATGAGAGATATCAGGTTGAGATAAAAATTAGATGTGTTTATGCTGTGCATCATAAACTTAGTGCTGTATGTCAATTATATCTTAATAAAATATGTTTATGAAGATAATAAAGCAATAATAAAAATGCATGCATCACACATAACAGCAGTTACATAAAGCAAAAGATAACAGAAATAAAAAGAGAACTTGATCAGAATACAATTATAGTGGATAATTGAATGTGCCTCTTGCAGAACTGGATAGATCATAAAGACAAAAATAAGTTGTAAATAATAATATCATTAGACTTGGTAAACAAAATTTCCCATTTGATGGCAAAAAAAAACCTTAAAAATTTTTTAAATATAAAATTATCACAAAATACCAAGTACTTTATGTAAATGCTCCTTCTCTAAAGAAGGAGCATAATTCTTTAAATGTTCAGCCGCATAAGGTGAGCTCTTATCGAAGAGGAAGAAGAATTAAAACAAGGTAAATACAGTAACCTAACCAGCACTACCTCAGCAAGGTGTTCAAAATTAAATTCAACAGTGATGTTATAACAGTGTTATATACTTTTGATATGCTGTGATGAAAACAGAATTTTATTCACACTGGTCTGCCCTCCAAAAACTCATGACAACAGTCTAATCAGGAAAACAAATGCCAATTGATGGGAATTCTACAGAATACCTGACTAGTATTCCTCAAAACTATCAGCGTGATAAAAAATAAGGGAAATCTGAGAAACCTACACAGCCAAAAGGAGCCAAAAGACATTTAACCAAGTGCAATGTTGTAGTCTAGAGGGGAACCATAGAATGCAAAAAAGAATATTAGGTGAAAACTAAAGAAATCCAAATGAATTTTGGATTAGTACATAATGTATCCATAGTGACTCATTAATTATTACAAATATAGCATGCTAATATAAGATATTAAGGGAAATGGGTGAGTGATATAGATGGGGTATTCCTGTACTTAATAATTTTTCAGGAAGCCTAAAACTGTTCTAAAATTTAAAGTTTATTTTAAAAACAGACATGAGTACCAAATAAAAATCACAGCTAAGTCTTATGTAACCTAACAACAAAAGATAATTCCGATATTATTTAAAATTCTCCATATCACAAAAATAGAATCCTCTCATTTTATTTCATGAAACCAGTATAACTTTAATACCAAAAGTTGATCAAGCTTCTACCAAAAATGAATAGTACAGTTAACCTCTATATTAAAGATATAGGTAAAAATTCTAATAAAATAATAGGTGAGTAAAGGAAAATTCAATGATGTCAGTAAACAAGGTAACAAGTATTTACAAATTTCCTACTGTGGACAAGATATGAGAGGTATGCAAAACAAGGTGTACATATGTAGAGATGGATATAGATATAGTTATTGTCACAAATCCTAAAAACTATTAACTAAATGGCATTTCAAGATACAAAAAAGTTTCAAGAAAATATAGAAGTCACAATACAATACACAATTAAAGACTTGCAGTGAAGATGGCAGCAAAGGTAAATACAGCTCTCCTCCTCCCACAACCACCTCAAAGTTACAGCTGAACTATAGAACAACCATCATTCAAAACCATCAGAAATCAGGAGATCCAAGATGCTGCAAAGTAGCCGAAAGCTCTGTCTACTTGCTCCCAGACCCATTCTGGTCTTGCAGCTAAACCACAGAGTAATCAACTCGAAACTCCAGATGAGGGTGAGTGAGAGCATGTGAGTAAGTGTGTATACAGAGGAGTGTGTGGGGCATGTGTGTGAGTGGGCAAGAACCCACCCTCCTGGAGGGCACTCGGGAGCAGGCAGCCTGGGCTCTCCTAGCAAAGCAGCTGCCACTGCCTCTGCCCAACCTGGCACTTCTAGTCTTGCAGATTTGGGGCAAGAGCCATTCTAAGGAATTAAAATTATCTTCTTCAGGTAAAATCCTTTTGAGTGCCCCCCATCTCAGTGCCCAGATGTGTCTCTATGCCCTCCACCCCGGGCAGGGTCAAGTATTCTGCTGCCTCCAGGATCCAGGATTGGGGATCCAGGATTGGGGAGCTGGAGTACTTACTGGGGAAGGGACTGTCATCTCGCTGACAGTGGTGCCAAGGGAACTACAAACGGGATAGAATCTGACTGAAGAGGTTGCTTATGGCTCAGGAGCCTCGAACTCTGGGATTGGAAAGAGACAGCAGGGGTGGTATTAACTTCAGAAACAGGATCATGGGAACAGGCCCAACTGGGCGTGAGAATCACTGGTGGGAGCAGCAAACAGACTCCCACACCACTGCTTGTTACTATATCACTGCAGAACTCTTCCCAGCATGACCTGGGGGAGATCCAGAGAGAAACTTTATAAAACTCTCAGAGGCTCCTGAAGGCTATGGACAGGCCTAACTGAGAGAGACTTTGTGCTTTTGGGGAAGGGAGAGCATGCAGAGTACAGACCCCCCAGGGATCGGTGCTGCAATGTGGGGGCCACGTGGAAACTATTAAAAGAGGAGCTGAGATGAGACTTGATTTCACAGGAACCCTCTGGTCTCATGTGTCTGTGAAATGGCTCCACCAACAAAGAACTCATAGTGATAGAGTCATGCTGAAGGGACTGTGGGACCTGACCCAGCACGGCTGGTGAAGAGGAGAATGTGCAGAGTGGAGAGTTTAGGCCTGAGCTTCCTGCAAGAATGGCAAGCTGGGGACTGGATGGCTAGGA
This sequence comes from Carollia perspicillata, assembly GCA_004027735.1. Taxonomy (NCBI): domain Eukaryota; kingdom Metazoa; phylum Chordata; class Mammalia; order Chiroptera; family Phyllostomidae; genus Carollia; species Carollia perspicillata. Next base: position 26,973 of record PVKM010008079.1, read on the forward strand.
GCCGAATGCCTGTTCCACAGGCCCAGATCCACTGAAACCAGCAGAGCCGAGAGATTAGAGAGAGGCACAGCAAGGGGTGTCCAGGTCTCTGCCCAGCCTCTGCACCTAGACAGAGCTGCAGTCTGTGCTGAGCAGGAAAGAGCTTCCCCCTTTAAACAGATTGGCTTATTGCAGGAAACGGATAGCTAATTCACCAGAAATCATATATTATTGGAAAGAATCTGGGACAGATCAAGATGTGAGGTGGTGACGGGGTGGGGAACACTCCCACCATTTTCCCTCAAGAATGATATTGGGACCCTGGGGGGGACCCACTGTTCCCACCCTCCTGATTGCATCAGAGGTCACCTCTGGAGGCAGGTGGAGAAGGTACTGGCAGTCCTCTTGGCTCATTAAACGAACCACTCCTGGGTCTTGGACTGATGCAAAGCAGGCAGGGCAGAACCATGGCTAGCAGACAAATATGAAGGAGACAGCCACAGATTGTGGTTCACATGTAGTCTTGAACAGGCTGCTTAGGGCCAGACTAGGACACCATCTGACATTACCAGGAGCAGATCCATAAAGAGAAGACAGTGGTAGACACTGGATTCTGCTGATATGAATTCCACCAGGTCTTCATTACTTGTGTTATTTTCTCTCCTGTATAGCTTTTTAACATTCATTTCTTTTCCTTCAAGTTTGTGCCTGCTATTTCACTAGTTATTTTTGTTTTAGTTTATTTCAAATCCTGTTTTGCTTCTCCCTTCTCTTACTGCATTTTACCTTCTTCCTTCCTCTTATTTTGTTTTAAATTTTATTTTTTATCTTGCTACAGCTTGTTTCTATTCCACAACCTTACTATTTCTCCCCTTCCAGCCTCTCAAAACCATTTTTGTTGTCATTAGTCATCTCACACTCTTTTTCCCATTGTAAAAATACTTTTATTCTCTCTCCACCTTTATCAATATTTGTTTGTTGGTTGTTAGTATGGTGGTGCTAGTTGATTTCTTCAATTTTATTCCTAGATCTTCACCATATTTGTCTTTCAAATCACACATTTTAATGTTTCCTTATCCTACCCTTTTTTGCCTTCCTCCTGCCATTCTTTGATTTTTATATTTTCTCTGTCTTAGCCTGGTTTACTCTTACGATTTCATCTCCCTGTATCCTCACAAAATCACTTTTCATTCCTTCAGACATCTCATAAGCTTTTTTTTTCCTGTCTTTTTTCCTTTATTTCCATTCCACCAACATTAATCTTTTATCATGTGTTGTTGATATTGCTGTGATGGATCCTTTTCTCCAATTTGGTTCCAATTTTTTTCAGTATTATTTTAATTTTTTTAAACCTCGTACTATACTCTTCCATTTTCTTACTTCATTTTGTCTTATTCCCCCCTTTTTAATTACAATGTAAATTTTATTTTTGTCTCCTTGTTTCTATTCTCTAATCTTACTATTTCTCCTTTCTCTACCCTTTCAAAATCATTTTTCACTTAGTCATCTCATGTTCTTTTTTCCTTTCTTGTAAAAGTCTTAATCTATTTACACCTTTATCAATATTTGCTTATTTGCTGTTGATATTGTGGTTGTGCATGGGTTTTTTTACTGCAGGTGCAGGTTTTGTTTCCTAGATTACTTTGTTTTGTTCTAGCAGCCCCTGTACAGTAGCATACAAGATGTGCTGGGTAGTGTGACTATCAGACAGCAAGTGAAAGGGAAGAAGCTACCAAAGAAGAACCCAACAACAACAAAACCCAATTACAATAAGAAAGCCCACATAAATGGCATAAACAGCACACCAGAAGCATTCAGCTCAGAAGACCAAGGACACAGCATTGCTGAGTCCCACAGGTCTCCTATGACAGAAGATAACCCCACAAAGATAGGGAGAAAAAGCAGATCAATCTAATACACAAAAACCAATTAGTAGAGTCACCCAAGATGGGGAGACAAAGACACAACCCCCAACCAGGACGAAAGAAGGAATCTGCAGAAAGGGTGCTAAATGAAATTGAAATAAGCAATCTATCAGACTTTGAGTTCACAGTAATGGTCATAAGGATGCTCAACTTGCTCAGTGAGAACTATAAGGAACTCTACAGAAGCTACAAGGAACCTACTGGGAACTACATCAGCATGGAAAAGGACATAGAAACTATCAATAAGAACCAGGCAAAATTAAGAGTATACTAGAAGGAATTAAAAGAAGGCTAGACGAAGCAGAGGATCAATTAGTAAGCTGGAGGACTAGGTAGAAAACTCCCAGACAAAGAAGCAAAATGAAAAAAGGTTTAATAATAACAAAGAGGGTTTAAGGAAGCTGCAGAATAACATGAAACATAATAATATTTCTACCATAAGGATACCAGAAGGAGAAAAAGAGCAAGGGATAAAAAACATATTTGAAAAAATAATAACAGAAAACTTTCTTAATATGATGAGAGAGAAAATCATGCAAGTTCAGGAAGCACAGTGGATCCTAATTAAGATGAACCCACAAAAGCCCGCACCAAAACACATCATAATTAAAATGGCAAAATTTAAAGATGAAGAGGGACTCTTTAAGGCAACAAGGGAGAAACAGTTAGTACCATAGGGGAGCTCTGATAAGACTATCTGCTGATTTCTCACCAGAAACACTACAGACCAGAATGGAAAGAAGTATTCCAAGTAATGAATAGCAAAGACCTGCAGCCAAGACAACTCTACCCAGCAAGACTCTCTTTTAAAATGGAAGGCAAAATAAGGAGTTTTCCAGACGAAGAAATGCTAAAAGAATACAACTCATTCAAACCACCATTGTAAGAGATGCTAAAGGGACTGCTGTAAGAAGATGAAGAAAGAGAAGGGGAGGGGAGAACTCTGGTAAAAAGGGGGAAAATGGCAATGAATATGTACCTGTCAATAATAACTTTAAATGTAAATGGATTAAATGCTCCAATCAAAAGACATAGGTAGCTGAATGGATAAAAAAATGACCCACATATATGCTGTCTATAAGAGACCCACCTCAGAACAAAATATCTACACAGGCTGAAAGTGAAGGGATGAAAAAAAATATTGCAAGTAAACTGTCATTAAAAAAAAAGCTGGGGTAGCAATACTCAGATCAGACAATGTAGACTTCCACCAAAAGCCGTAAAAAGAGACAAAGAAGTCACTATATATACTATATCTACTATATATAGTATATACTATATCTGTGGGAGTAATTAATCAAGAAGATATACCCTTGTAAACATATATGCATGCAACATAGGAGCACCTATATATAAAGAAAATCTCGGAGAATGTAAAGAAAGATATCAACAGCAACACACTCATAGCAGGGGATTTTAATACCCCATTGTAAACAGTGGTTAGATCTTCCATGCAAAGAATCAACAAGGATATTGTGGCACTGAATGACATCCAAGATCTACTGGACTAAATCGATATATACAGAATCTTTCACCCCAAAGAAGCAAAAACATACATTCTTTTCAAATGCACATGGAACATCTATTTCCAAAAATAGACCACATGGTAAGACACAAAACAAGCTTCAACAAATTCAAGAAAATCAAAATCATATCAAGCATGTTTCCAGATCACGATGGCTTAAAATCAGAAATCAACCTCAAGGAAAAAACTCAAAAACATTCATATACATGGAGATCAAGGAAGAATTCAAAAAGTATCTGGAGACAAATAAAAATGAACACACCATCCCAAAAACTATGGCCCACAGTGAAGGCAGTCCTAAGAGGGAAGTTCATAGCAATACAGGCCTACCTTTTGAAGACAGAAAAATCTCAAAAAACAACCTAACCTTACATCTGCAAGAACTAGAGGAACAACAAAAAACAAAACCCTGATGAGTATAAAGAAAGAAACAATCAAGATCACAGCAGAATGAAATGACATAGAGACTAAAAAAACAATCAAAGAATCAATATATCCTGGATGTGTGTTTTTCAAAACATAATAAAAATTGACAAACCTTTAACCACACTCATCAAGAAAAAAAGAGAGAGGACCCAAATAAATAAAATCAGAAACAAAAGAAGAGAATAAAAAACAATACAACAGAAGTATTAGTGATTGTGAGGAATTACTATGAACAAATATTTGCCAAGATATGGCACAACCTAGGGAAAATAGAAAAATCTCTAGAAATATAAAGCCTTCCAAACTAAATCAAGAAGAAGCAGAAAGCCTGAATAGATTAATAACAACCAATGAAATTAAAGCAGTAATCAAAAAACTCCTGGCACACAGAAGCCCTGGACTAGATGCCTTCACAGGCAAATTTACCAAATATTTAAAAAAGAACTAACCTATCCTGCTGCTTGGCTAGAGAACACATCAACAAAACAGAAAGGGAACCAACTGTATGGGAACATATATTTGCCAATGATACCTCACACAAGGGTTTGATTTTCAAATTATGTAAAGAACATACATGACTCCACACCAAGAAGATAAACAATCCAATTAAAAAATGGCCAAAGGACCTAAAGAGACACTTCTTAAAGGAGGACATTCAGAGGGCCCATGGGCCCAAGAAAGGATGCTCAACGTCACCAGCCATTAGAGAGATGCAAATTAAAATCACAATGAAATACCACACATACCAGTCAGAATGACCATCAGTAATATATCAACAAACAAGTGCTGGGAGGTTGTGGAGAAAAGGGAACCCTAGTGCACTGTTGGTGGGAATGCAGACTGGTGCAGCCACTGGGGAAAACTGTATGGAATTTCCTCAAAAAACTAAAAATGAAACTGCCTTTTGATCTAGCAATTCCACTACCATTACACCTTAAGAATCCTGAAACACCAGTTCAAAAGAACCTATGCACTCCAATGTTCATAGCAACATTATTTACAATAGGCATGTGCTGGAAACAGCCTAAGTTCCCATAAGTAAATGAGTGGATCAAAAAACTCGGGTACATTTACACAATGGAATACTATGCAGCAGAAAGAAAGGAGCTCCTACCCTTTCTTTTAGGCAGCATGGATGGAACTGGAGAGCATTATGCTAAGTGAAATAAGCCAGGTGGTAAAAGACAAATACCATATGATCTCATCTATAAGAGGAACCTAACGAACAAAATAAATGAATGAGCAAAATAGAACAAGAAACATGGAAACAAGGAACAGGCTGACAGGGACCAGAGGGGAGGAGGAGGATAAGGGTGAAAAGAAGGAGAAGGAACTAGTCAAGGAACATGTATGAATGACCCATGGACATGGACAACAGTGTGGGGGTTGACTGTGGGAGTGGGGGTGAGCTGGCTGGAGGAGAGCAAAGGGGGAAAAGTTGGGACAACTGTACTAGAATAACAAAATATTTTTAAAATAAGATCCAAAATCAAGCTAAACAGAAGTTCTACAACCAAGGAATTAAAGAAGAAACTACATTGAGACATGTAGGAGAGACAGAGATGCTGAACAGGCTGGTCACACAACCACATGTGGCAGATAAAAACCAGGAGGGATATCTCAGGAGCGAAGGGTCTCAGCCCCACATCTAGGAAGATAAGTCATCATAACTTCTGCTGGTAAAAACCAGCAAGGATTGAGTCTGTGGAAGAGAGAATGTGCTGCCCCCCTGGCAATTCCTCTTAACAGGCTCAGGCGCAGACTTACTCAGAATCACTCCCTCTGAGCTCCAGCATGGGGACAGCAGATTAAAAGGCACCAGAGACATTTAGGGAGGAAATGAATTGTCCAGAATCAGGGCAAGAGCTGGGAGGCAGCTTTCTCCCAGATAGAAGTGCTGGGAGAGGCCACTGTTCCTTTTCTGAGCCTTCTACCCGTTGAGTCAAAGAGCTGGCAGGTGGGGCCCTGTCTGAGACTCCATCACCCTGGCTCACTTGTTTGCCCCACTCTGGTGATTCCTCAAAGTCCTGCTCCACCCAACTTTTGGACCCACCCAAGCTTTTCCAGTGTCTTTTCCTTACAAGTGGTTTATCTTTGCTCACACTTCAGATTTTCTTCAGTTCTCTCAAACAAGCAGCATCTGACTTCAGCAAGCTCTGTATCTCTCACTAATTTGCCCCAGGTGAGGCACTAACAGCAGCTGACCTTGGTTTAGAGCTAGGCCTCTCCTGGGCACCTCCAGGCTTAGCACATGTAGCAGATACCTGCAGAGCACTTTGTAGTATATGCTGTGTGACTCTGGACAAAATGCATTCAGTGACTGACCTTGGATGTTCCCACAGCAATCAAGGCTCAACCTATAACAGGAGGGTGTACACAGCCAACACAGTGGGCACACCTTGAATATCAGGCTTGGTAATAGGGGAGGCTGTGTCATTGGACCCTACAGGACACCTACTACATCAGGCCATTCTACCAAGTCTGGGAGATACAACAGCTCTACATAATACATAGAAATAAACACAGGGAAGCTGCCAAAATGAGAATAGAAAGAAATGTGGACTAAATGAAAGAACAACAAAACTATGGAATAAAAACTGAATGAAATGGAGACAAGCAGTCAACTAGACACAGAATTCAAAACACTGATTATAAGGATGCTCAAGGAACTTAGGACCTCAAGAGCATCAAAAAAAAATTCAGTCTAAAACAAAGGATACACTAATTGAAATAAAAAAAACAATTTACAGGGAAAAAACAATTTACAGGGATTAAGCTGAGAATCAAATATAAGGAGCAAAAAAAAACAACCAATCAGAACAGCAAGGAGAAAAAGGAATAAAAAAAAATGAGAACAGTGCAAGAATCCTACGGGACAACTTCACACACCAATACTCACATCATGAGGGTGCCAGAAAAAGAAGAGGAGAAGAAATTGGAAAACTATTTGAAAAAATAATAACAGAAAAATTCCCTAACTTGGTGCAGGAGATGTAGAGAGTCTCAAACACAATGAGCTACTCCAAGACACATCATAATTAAAATGCTAAAGATTAAACACAAAGAGAGAAGCTTAAAAACAGCAAGAGAAGAGCAGTTACCTACAAGAGAGCTCCCATGAGACTGTCAGCTGATTTCTCCAAAGAAACTTCTCAGGCTAGAAAGGATTGGCAAGAAATATTCAAAGTGATAAAAAGCAAGGGTCAACAATGAAGATTACTCTACCCAGAAAAGCTATGATTTAGAATCAAAGGACAGATAAAGAGCTTCCAAGACAAGAAAAGCTAAAGGAGTTCATCACCACCAACCAGTATTATATGAAATGTTAAAGGGTATTCTTGAAGAGGAAGAAGTTCAAAAATATGAACAATAAAATGGCAATAAATACATATCAACAATTGTTTCTAAGAACAACAAGTACAACAGAAACAGGATCATAGATACAGAGAACATTTTGATGGTTTTCAGATGTGATGGAGGGTCAGGAGGATGAGCAAAAAGGTGAAGGGATTAAGAAGTATAAATTGGTAGTTACAGAATAGTCATGGGGATATAAAATAAGGAATAGAGTAGCCAAAGAACATATATGCATGACCCATGGACATGGACAACAGTGTGGGGATTGCCTGAGGGAGTGAGGGGGAGTGGAAAATGGGGAAAAATTGGGAAAACTGTAATAGCATATACAATAAAATTTTTAAAGATAATATATGATTAATAGTTAAGTGAAGTTTACTAGATAAAAAAATCTTCACCTTAATTGAACAGGCATAATAACGAACACCAGTGATGTCCACATACTTTATATATACAGGTAGGTAATCACAGAAATATTTCCTAAAGTTTTGTGGTGAAACAAATTGATATTCATTGCATCATTGTGTTTTTGCATAACTATTTTGTAAGGTACCTAAATTTACCTTTCTTTGCTTCCACCTCCACCTTTTTTTAAACACTTGAAAATTAATTCGTCAAAGGTGATTGGGTAATCCCAAATTCATACAGACCCAAACCTGGATAAATGTGACTTCGATGCTTTCTGTCAATTAATTGCAGGTGCCAGCACACTAAAATATAACTTTTCATTTCCTCTGCCTTCTCCCTCACAACTCCCATTTATCCCAATGCAACTCACAACTCCTTCTGTCTCCCCTTATGAAAACACATGCACAAAAACAAAAAACACTCTCCTTCCCCCAAATCTCAAGATAGGGTTTACGGTGGCAATATTGTAGATATACAGGAAAGGCAAGGAAGGGAAGATCAATCTTAAAGCCCCAGGCTTCAAGATCCTGCTTGCCTTCCTTCCTTCCTTCCATCACCAACTACCAAGAATTTCATTATTTAGTGGCATTCAGTCTCACACTCTTCATATTCCTATGCCCTACTAATACACCCCACAGAAAACATTATACTACAAAACTCTTAGGAAATGCTGGGAATGACTACACTCATTCCTAGGTATTACCTAGAATTTTCTTCTGTGCCTGGAATGTAGTCTTCCAGTAATGTATACTAACTTCATTTTTACTTATGTACTCATATTTCTTATTTCTTATCTTTAATATTTAGGAGTTGGAAAAATAGTTTCCTAGATGTATGTTTAATCTGTAATATTTAAGATTCTAAGAACTGAAAACTGTTTTTTAAAAATAGTTTTTTCATTAAAGGGCACTAGATGGCAGAATTTCACCAATTTAAGCTAATAAAGTCATTCATCCTCTCATTAATTCACAAATAAAATAATTTGTCCTTATAAATAGTTATGCCTCAATAATTTAATGGGAAACATATGCAACAATAAAAAAAAAGTTCTTGAGAATATAATATTTCCAATGTAGCATATTTTATGTTCTTATATATGAACACAGTAACCAGAATTCCAATGTTGGGTGAATAATTGAAGGAACCCAAAGAAATCAAATACTTATAGATGTTAAAAATTAATATCCATCAAACATACATTTTATAGTATTACTAATACATAATAAAACTCTCACATAATTAAGTGGTTTGGTAATTCCATTCATTATGAAGAGTTAAAATGAGGCAACTAGACAAATCAAAAATCTGAGTTTTTCTTGCATCACTGCTTGCCTTAAGCAAATTATACTCAGTTAGGACCTGAGTCTCCCCATCAGTGACAATAAAAAAATTTATCTAGAAACAATAGAACATGACTAGGGTTTACTTGATTCAGCATCCAGTTGACCTTTTATTTTCTAAAAGTACCATACTTACAGCAAATTTCCAGATCTATCCAATGGTTTCACTATTAGTTCATTTTGTGGAGTTATTTGTAGTTCAGAAGGTTTATCATCTCTTGAGCTATATCTTGACATAGAAAACAGCACATCAGCCAAATAAGCAGAATGTACACCTCACCTGGACCATCTCCCAACCTTAATTACACTAAACCTGGTTAGGATTCTTGGAGAAGTCTTTCCTAATTACATAGTTCACACTCCTCCAGGTGGTGCAATCAAGTATGGTAGATCTTTGCTTAAGAGATTCTAAGAGTGAAATGTCTCTACTTAGGTATTCTTGCCTAATGAAACTTTCTCTTCAGAGGAAAGTCATCACCTTGGGCAAACCTAAAAGAGAACACCTCTGGATGGTCACATGTGAAGAGGGGCATTTGGAAAATGGTATCTACATTGTTAGCTAGGCTGTCTAGAATATGAGTACATAATAGATATTGTGGTTTATTCCCCAGTGTATCCATTATATCCCGGGAGACTTTGTGAGCAAATTATGGTAATTCATTTCCTAACAACGATTAATTCAGGAAGAGCATGTAACCCAACTGTGGCTGTTGTAGGTATAATTCTAAAACGATCCCCCACAGATGTTTTACCTTAATCCCTGAATCTTATAAATATGATGAGATATCACCTGAATGATTATGTTACATTATTTGTCATGTTTGTTTTTTTAAAAAGGGTATACCTAATCTAATCACACAGGCCTTAAAAGTGAAATGCTTTCTTCAACTGATGGGCAAAAAGAAAGTCAGAGAGATTCAAAGCACAAGTAAGATTCAAGTGAACTCCTTGATGAGGAATGTAGTCAGACCTAACAGCTGAGGTCAACCCCCAGCTGACAGCCAGCAGGGAAACCGGGACATCAGTCTTAACCACCACAGGGAACTGGATTTCACAACCTGAATGAACTTGGTAGTGAATTCTTCCAGATAGCAGGCCAACACAGCCTTCACACTGACTTTAGCTTTGTGAAGCTCTAAGCAGACAACTCAGTAGAACCTGTCTGGACTTTGTCCTATAGAACTGTAAAAGTATAAATGAGTGTTGCCATAAGCTGCTAGGATTGTGGTGATTTCTTATGACAGTAATAAAAAAACTTGGTTCTGAGGAAGTTTTATTACTTCTACAAAAGAGCCACAGGGCAAAACTGTGACTCTTCCTTCTTTGAATATTGCTCTGTCTGAATCTAATGCCTACAGCTGACTTGTAGATATGTACACAATTATGTGCATGACATTCCTAAAAATAAATCACCCTGGCAATCACAGAATAACCCCTACTACTACATAAGATTATTTGAAGATGGAGCAAACCTAAGTCTTTGAGCCACTAAAGAAACTAAACTTGTAGTTCACTCTATCTCTGGAATTACTGATACGTGAGATAATAAATTTCTTTATTCTTGTAAATCAGTTTTAGTCAGGGCCTGTTACAAAATATTTTAACTGATAGGTTTATTGACATACAACTACAAATAGTCCTGGATGTATAATCATTTAACTTACAAATTTTGACTTTATAATAGTGCTAAAGCAATATGTTTTCAGTAGAAACTTTACTTTGAATTTCAATATTTTGCTGGGCTAGTGAAACTATTATACTCTCTTGTGCTGGGTAGTGGCAGTGAGCTGGAGCTCCCAGTCAGCCATGTGATCATGAGGGTACACAGCCCATACCCTACAGTGTACTGTGCTGTCAGAGCTTTTTCAATATTGTGTGATGTGTTTTCCCATTCCATCATGTATTCAAAATGCCTGTCTGTGTGTCCTGCTTCTGGTGAGAAGAAAAAGGCAATTACTGTTAAGATGACACTCAAGATAATTGCCTGACTGTACATTAATGTAAGTGTTCTGGGCATTATAAGGTAGGGTAGGCTGAGCTATGATGTTTGGTAGGTTAGGTATATTAAATGCATTTTTAACTTACAATGTGTTTACCAAGATGTAACCCCAATCTTTATCTGAGGAGTATCTGTAGTATAGTTACACCTAGAGATACATAAAAGAGCATTGCACATCGAAATCAGAAACTTGAGATAACATGTCCACCTGCAGTTGTATACTGATTTAATTTCTCACACATTTAAGAAATTATCCAATGTTCTTCTCTTTTTAATCCACATACCTAATGAAATAGAAAAACATTCAAAACATAGATTCATAAATCTAGCTTTCATAGATTATATGAAAGTTATCTCTGTCATGATGAAAAATTTCTACTTAATACCAATACACATGTTTCAGAAATTTAAAGTTTGGTCAGTAAAAGTGATCATTTACTTTCATAGTATGAAATACCAAAATATCACCAATAGTTGGGAATCTGTATGTTGTTAATTATATAAGTATGAACATAGACAAGATTACAGTTGATGTAGAGATCTGAAAGTCAGCATACAAGAGGTAATTAAAACCACGCTAGTGGTTATCCAACATGAGGGCACAAAGAGAGAAAAGGAGTGCCTGTAGACAGGGAAAACCCTCACAAACAACCACATTAAAGATTTGTAGGCAAAGGAGGAGGAGCTTGTGAAGGAATAATAACAAAATTGGTGAGGCATACCTGATTAGAATCAAAATAAACCAGGTCAGTGAAAATATTGCTGCATGGAATATCTGAGATTTTCCTAGCTATGTTCTCCTCTAGGACTTTAATGATGTCACGACTTATATTTAAATCTTTTATACACCTTGAATTTATTTTTGTGTACGGTGTAAGCTGGTGCTCAAGTTTCATTTTTTTGCACATAGCTGTCCAGTTCTCCCAACACCATTTGTCGAAGAGGTTATTTTTACTCCATTTTATGCTGCTGCCTCTTTTGTCAACTATTAATTGACCATAGAGACTTTGGTTTATTTCTGGGCTCTCTGTTCTGTTCCATTGATTTCACTGATATGTCCCCTAGAGCAAGTGACATAAAGGAAGAATAAACAAATGGGATCTTATCAAAATAAAAAGCTTCTGCATGGCTAAAGAAAACAGCATTAAAATGAAAAAAGAACCAAATGTATGGGAAAACATATTTGCCAATGATATATCAGACAAGGGTTTGATCTCCAAAATATATAAAGAACTCACACAACTCCACTCTAAGAAGACAAGCAATCCAATTAAAAACTGGGCAAAAGACTTGAATGGACACTTCTCCAAGAAGAACATACAGAGAGTCTAGAAATGTATGAAAAGATGCTCAGTATCACTAGCTATCAGAGAGATGCAAATTAAAACTACAATGAGATACCACTTCACATTGGTCAGAATGACCATTATAAACAAAGCAACACACAAGTGCTGGCAAGATTGTGGAGAAAAGGGAACCCTAGTGCACTGTTGGTGGGGCCACAGACTGGTGCAGCCACTGTGGAAAACAGTATGAAATTTCCTCAGAAAACTAAAAGTGGAACTGCCTTTTGACCTGACAATCCACTGCTGGGATTATACCCTAAGAACCCAGAAACACCAATCCAAAAGAACCTATGCACCCTAATATTCATAGCAGCACAATTTACAATAGCCAAGAGCTGGAAGCAGCCTAAGTGCCCAACAATAAATGAGTGGATCAAAAAACTACGGTACATTTACAGAATGGAATTCTATGCAGCAGAAAGAAAGAAGGAGCTTCTACCCTTTGCAACAGCATGGATGGAACTGGAAAGCATTATGATAAGGGAAATAAACCAGGCAGTGAAAGACAAATACCATATGATCTCACCTTTAATAGGAACCTAATCAACCAAACGAACAAGCAAGCAAAATATAACCAAAGAT
>PVKM010008080.1:7328-39962 GCA_004027735.1 Carollia perspicillata
GCTCCACTCATATTTCAGTCCCTTACGCCATATCCCACAAGCAAATTATGCCCTTCTGGTGCTGGTCCCTGGGTGGGTGGCCTTGTGTACATTCTAGGACCCTGTGGGTCTCTTCAACCAACTCTCTTGTGAGCCTGGGAGTCTCTCCTGGCACCTCCACCCCACCAAGTGTGTTCGGTCCGTGCTTTTAGGCTTTCTTTCCTGGTGCTGGGGTGCTGGGTTGTGTGGTCTGTCTTGCTGCCCAGTTCTGCCTTGTTTATCTGCGAGCGAATGTGTGACCACGGTCAGCCAGCAGCCTTGCATGCCTCACTGGGTCTGCTAGCCCACGCCACCTGGGCACGCGCACCTGGGCACCCACGTCTTCCAGTCACCTCTTTTTCCTGCCTTGACCCACCAACTCCACTCCTCTTACCAGTCTGGATGAATGGTTGTCAGACTTCCGTACGGTTCAATTTTCTGTCTGTTCTGGTTTTTGTTTCTAAATCTTTGTTGTCCTTAATTTTGGTTGTGTGAGGAGGCACAGTATTTCCACCTATGCCTCCATCTTGGCCAGAAGTTCCCGTATGAATTACACTGATTTAAACTCATTCACTAGTTAAATATACATGGAGTGCTTACCAAGTACATTGATAATGTCCTAGGTACACAGAAATATATTCATTTCTATAAAAAGCTTTATTTCTATATATTCCTTGAGGAGCTTTAAGGGCATTAGTGTAGAGGACCTCTAAGATATCTTGGAGCCTATGATCAATCAGCAAACTCTTGTCTATGACCTTTTGGGGTGTTTCAAAACCTATTCAGAGAATATGCTATGTCAAACTATTTTTTACAGTAATACCAATACATTATTTGCCCTTTTTTTTCCCTATATTGATACTGATGGTAGAAAAGCACTGGTGAGTGTTGCTTTTAGCATGAATTAAGGAAGACACCCAAGTAACAGTAAGTCACTGTATTCTTCACCACCAATTTCACTTAAGAATGTCTCACCTATAAGCTAAATTATCTGGGTTTTTTTTTCATGAAAAGTATTTTTCCTTAAAAGACCCAATAATAAAATTACAGTTTTTCGTACTTGGGTGTTTGGCATATGTTTTCTTGAAAAATGAACAAAGTGACACTATAACTTGAAGGACAAAACTGACAGCATTTGTTGCTAATAATGCTGGTTCAAATTACCAATGTAAAACTGGAAATTTGGAAATCTTGCACCTGCCATGGTAAGCCTGACAGCTTCTCAATAATTAATCACTTTATGATGATACTGGTAGCGATATTAAGAAACATGATCTTTTAAGTGTATGATAAAATATGTCAGCACTTAAAAAATCTGTATTATTCACTGAACCAATATCTTCTAAGTGGCCAATGCATAATGCTATAAAATCATACATGTGTAAAAGAGCCACTCAAAGTACAAGACAGTGCTCGCTTTGGCAGCACATATACTAAAATCAAAATGCAACAGACCAATTAATTTTAATGCAACAGAGTATAAAGACAGTTACTGATATAATTTCAGAGTCTATACTATAACCTTGATGGAATGACTACTTGTTGATTTCTGGGGTTGTAATAAAGGAAAATATCCACAATTATCTGAAAGGCTATTAAGACATTCTTTCTTCCTTTTTCCAATTTCTTCTCTGTGTAAAGCTTCATTTTTATAATATATTTTACCCAAAGCAACATATCACAACAGATTAAATGCAGAATCTCTTTTATTAATCCAAGGACTAAAGAAATTTATAAAAATGTAAAACAATGTTCTTTTACTAATCTTTGTTTTAGAAAGTAGTTATTTCTCACAAAAATATAATTCACATTAATATTTGGTTTATTTATTTATTCTTGATTTTATTTATTTATTTTAGACAGAGGGGAAGAGAAGGAAAAAGGAGAGAAACATCAATGTAAGGTTGCCTCTCACATGCCCCCTACTGGGGACCTGGTCTGCAACCCAGGCATGTGCCCTGACTGGGAATCAAACCAGCAACCCCTTGGTTCACAGGACTGCACTCAATCCACTGAGCCACACCAGCCAGGGCGGTTTATTAATTTTTTTAAAAATGAGCCAATTAGACTTCCGGCCAAGATGGAGGTGTAGGTAGTCACAATGTGCCTCCTCCCACAAACAAAATAAGAACAATAATAATTTAGAAACAAAATAACAACCAAGGAGATAAAATAGACACGTCCATCCATACCAGTAAGTGGGCGGAGTCGGGCAGCTGAGCAGAGATGGGTTGTGGCACAAAAAGTGGAAGCACAGGGTGTGAAAAGCACCTCAGGTGCACAGACAGCTGCTGGCGATTGTGAAGTGGGATACGGCGCACAACATGGCTGACCGGGCAGTCCCACATTCACATACAGATAGCTGGGGAGCGAGATAGACCACGCAACCCAGGGCCCCAGCACAGGGAAATAAACCTGAAAACACCGATTGAAAACACCTGTGGGCGTTGAGGTGCTGGGAATGACTCCCAGCCTCACAGGAAAGTTCGTTGGAGAGACCCATTGGGTCCTAGAATGTACACAAGCCCACTCACTCAGGAATTAGCACCAGAAGGGCCCAGTTTGCTTTGCTTGGGGAAACAGGCGGAAGGGTCTGGGATCCAACAGAGAGCGGAATGAGCGCCACTGATCCTTCTCGGACCCCACCCCCACATACAGCATCACAACCCAGCAACTGGGTTGCCCCACCCTGGTGAACACCTAAGGCTGCACCCCTCACTATGTAACAGGTGCAATGACACACATAAAAAAATGGCCCAAGCCAAAGAACACATCAAAGCTCCAGAGCTAATACAACTAAGCAACCAAGAGATAGCCAACCTATCAGTTGCACAGTTCAAAACACTGGTGATCAGGATGCTCACAGAATTGGTTGAATTTGGTCGCAGATTAGATGAACAAATGTAGGCAATGCTAAGTGAAATGAAGGAAAATGCACAGGGAACCAATAGTGAAGGAAAGAAAACTGGGAGTCAAATCAATGAAGTGGACCAAAAGGAAGAAAGAAACATCCCATCAGAAAAGAATGAAGAAACAAGAATTCAAAAAAATGAGGAGAGGCTTAGGAACCTCCAGGACACATTTAAACGTTCTAACATCTGCATTATTAGGGTACCAGAAGGGGAAGAGGAAGAGAAACAAGTGGAAAAGTTACCTGGACAAATAATAAAAGAGAACTTCCTCAATCTGGCAAAGGAAATCAACTTGTGGGAAGTCATGGAAGCTCAGAGAGTCCCGAAGAAGTTGGACCCAAAGAGGAATACACCAAGGCACATCATAATTACAGTAGCCAAGCTTAAAATGGAGAGAATTCTAGAAGCAGCAAGAGATAACGGGACAGTCACCCACAAAGGAGTTCCCATCAGACTGTCAGCTGATTTCTCAAAAGAGACCCTGGAGGCCAAAAGGGGCTGGAAAGAAGTATTCCAAGTCATGAAAGGCAAGGACCTACATCCAAGATTGCTCTATCCAGCAAAGCTTTCATTTAGAATGGAAGGGCAGATAAAGCACTTCTCAGATAAGGTCAAGTTCAAGGAGTTCATCATCACCAAGCCCTTATTCTATGAAATGTTAAAGGGACTTATCTAAGAAAAAGAAGATAAAAAATATTAACAGTGAATGGACAGCAAAGTCACAGTTATTTACCACACCTAAAACAAAAACAAACAAACAAAGCAAACAACCAAAACAGGAACAGAACCACAGAAATGGAGATCACATGGAGGGTCAGCAACAGGGGAGTGGAAGGAGGAGAGAGGGGGTAAAGGCACAGAGAATAAGTAGCATAGATGGTAGGTAGAAAATACAGAGGGGGAGGGCAAGAATAGTGTGGGAAATGTAGAAGCTAAAGAACCAATGCACATGGACATGAACTAAAGGGGGGGAATGTGGATGGGAGAGGGTGCGCAGGGTAGAGGGGAATGAAGGGGGGGAATGTGACAAGTGTAATAGCATAACCAATAAAATATAATGTAAAAAATGAGCCAATTAATATTTTGAAATTTCTTGGTCTCAAATTCTAATACAGAAATATGAAAATGTATTACCCACATAAACAAAAGCTATTAGGGGTTTTAAATACTTTTAAGAGCATAAAGTAGTTCTGAGAGCAAAAGAATGTTTAAGAACCACTGGCCTAGAAAATGGTCCAATGAAATCAGTACTATGTGATTTATATAACAATCCACATATTACAAGTTTATTAAAGGGCACTAAAACTATTCTGTATAATCTGTAATGGTGGATACATGACATTATGCATTTGTAAAAACCCAAAGAACTTTAAAGCACAAAGAGTAAACCTTTCTGTATGCAAATTTTGAAGTATAATTTAAGAGGTTAGGGATCCCAGGAAGAGATGTAATAAGAGAATCTAACTATTAAAAAATATGCATACAGCCTCACTGAAGGGCAGGGTGGAAAAGGCACTGACCTAAATAACTTCGGAAATCAGCAGAGTCTAAGAGACTACAAGTAACAGGAAGTGTGCACAAGCACTATAGGAATAAATGTATGTTTCTTTCTTAAAAAAAAAAAAAAAGATTTTATTCACTTATTTTTAGAGAAAGGAGAAGGAAAGGAGAAACACCAATGTGTGGTAGCTTCTCATGCACCCCCTACTAGGGACCTGGCTCTCAACCCAGGCATGTGCCTTAACTAGTAATGGAACCTGTGACCCTTTGGTTCACAGACTGGCACTCAATCCACTAAGCCACACCAGCCAGGGTTAAATGTACATTTCTGACACTGCCATACATATACAGGCATACCTCATCTTATTGTGCTATCATTTATTGTACTTACACATACTGCATTTTCTACAAATTGAAGGCAAGACCCTACATTAGCAAATAGGTCATGACTTTTTTGATACTTATTGTGGTCGTCTGGAATCCAACCCGCAAGGGATGGATTCCCACAAGGGATGCCTGTATATGGAAACTGAGCAATTAAACAAATGGATAACAGATGGCTGGAGCCACATTTCTTACTGTTGGAGTGGGCGTATACAGATAAACAAGGAAAGCAGACTAAAATGATCCATGTGGTAATGGATTAGAGTTGGAGACATCAATATAAACTCATGTTGAACACATATGATTACATATAGAAATAAATATAGCTGCGTATATATACAGTTTAGTATACACATTTGTATTAGTCTACATGTATATATATTTCCATGCTCTACCAGCTGAGCACTTATATTAGTATACATGTATATATATTCCCATGCTCTGTAAGCTGAGAGAGCCTAAAGCAACAGGACACAGCAACAAAGAGCATACCTATTGTCCAGACCTTGGTTTCTAATACCATTTTCCAATAAAAGGAACCAGGGTCATTCAAGAAATGGCTGATTCTAGGGCTGGCACAGGAAATATACATGAGCCTGGAGCATCTTATAATACCAGAAAATAAGGAATTACTAAAAAATAAAACAAGATAAAACCCACCTACATTAATAAGGGCATGTTAAGGGGACAGAGAGCCAACTGAAAGAGCTCCCAATGGCCAATCCTGGAACAATTTGAGTGACAAAATAAAACAGTATTAGAGTATAACCCAAAGTATAAAATAAGTATCTACTACTCCATACTGACATAAATAAATGATTGAAAAAAGAAAAAGGTGGAGGAAAAGAGACAAATCCTTTTTGCAGAATAATTCCAAATAATTGATGTAGATATTCTGTTCTGAAAGAAGGGGAACATAAATCTCCACAGCTTAAGTGTGTGCTGCACATAGTGATTCACTGTCAAAGAGTACAGTAGGGAAAGGGAGATAAAACCAGAGCCTTGGCTAGTGTGGTTCAGTGGATTGAGTACTGGCCTGTGAACTGAAAAGTTGCTGGTTCAATTCCCAGTCAGGGCACATGCCTGGCTTATGGGCCAGGTACCCCGCTGGGGACGTGCAAGAGGCAACTGATTGATGTATATATTGCACATCACATCAATGTTTCTCTTCCTCTCTTTCTCCCTCCTCCCTCTCTGTAAAAAATAAAATAAAATATTTTTTAAAATAGAATAATTTACAATGGAGAAATCAGATACCACTTTTAAGCCAGGTGATCAAGATCAGTTGCAACAAGTGAGAAATCATGTTGATAAATACAATCTTGATATGATGTGTTAAAATGGCACTTTACCTCCCATGACCTTATAAATCTCAGTCTTATCATGAGAAAAAAAGTAAGTCAATAATTACAATAGAAGGTACTAGAGAGTCAAATACTAACAAAGTATCTGGATACAAATTCCTACAAAATCGAAAACAAAGAAAGTCTGAGAAACTGTCACATCTAAGAGGACCCTAAGGAGACATGAAAAGTTAATGTAATGTGGTATCCTGGATGGGATCCTGGAACAGAAAAAGACATTAGGTAACAACTAAAGAAACAGGAATAAACCTTAGAATTTAGTTCATAATAATGGTCAGTTCAGGTTCACTAATTGTAACAAATGTACCAGCCAAATATAAGATGTTAATCATAGGCAAAACTGGGAGCAGGGAATATGGAAACTCTGTTCTAGCCTCTCAATTTTTCTGTAAATATAAATGGTTTCTAAAGAATAAATATTTTCAAAAGTACCTTAAAGTACTGACTTTGCATTACAGATACTTTCACAATTAATTATAAACAGCTGAAACTGTTGGCCACATAAAAATATACCCTTAATTCCTTCTAATTCAAAAAGGCACTTGCAATGAACCACCTTGAAAATTCCAATATTCAGCTTCATGAAGAAGTCTACATACTTTTAAATATAAAGATTAACAACAGATTTTCAACTCACCATTTCTTTCTCCCATCTTTTGGTGGTGTTCATAAACACAAAACTCTTCAAAATTAACTTTATCAAATGGCTGAGTCACTTTGATTGAAGAATATAACTGGAATCCAACTGTGGTCTCTATAAAATTTGCAGTCCCCAGAGAAAAATAAATCATTATACCATCTAAACCCAGTATTCTCTGATATTTGAATGTTCAAATAGAAATTGTGATTGAAGAAACTTTAAGAAATGACTAGACTAGCCCAACATAGTGACAAATCCACAAATCTTCATCAATTAAATATTTATAGTTGTATCAGATCACTGACAATACCTTTATAAAAATAAAAACCAACTCCACCTTTTGGTCCATAAATGCATAAAAAATTCTGTAAGGAAAACAATAAAGAATGGTGTATAACTGTAAAGAGTAAAATACATAAGAAACTGTTATATAACAATAGCTCTATCTTTTAAAAATACCATGATCTCTTGTGAAAAAAGTAAATATTAATTAGAAAAATGTATAAAATGTCCAAATTAGAAAATTACAGAGAACTTAAAAATTGCCCATATTTAATATATTTTTAATTAACATAAGCTACCCTCACTTTATAAATATTTTATAAAAACTTTTAAAATGGGTATAGAGTTACAGTTAGAATAAGAATTAACCACTTAGAATAGTCCCTAGCACATACAAAGGACTCAATGAATACCAGCAGTAATTATTGTTCTTTCAGTAAATATACTTTTAAAACAAAATCTGGAATTTAGTATATTGTAATTTTTATAATCTTTCTCTGGTAACATATAATGCACTTTTCCCAGTCATTAATATTTTTCTGTAATATGGCTTTTAAGTGTACAATGTACTCTGGTCAATAATACATGTATTAAAATATGCTAAAGAATTTTAATAATTAAAATTTAGTAAATTATTACTTAGTTCCATAAATAAACCTCTATACTGAACATTCATATCATTTTTATTTTTCAGCAATAATTAATGCTGGAATATACTTTATGCATATCTATATTTATTCCCTTAAGACATAAACCCAGAAGTGGAACAGGTCAAAAAGAGATCAACACTTTCCAGTCTCAAGACATTAGTCAACATATGATAAATTCTTCTGTCACTCCCACACATATACTATCTGTGGGATATTATTTTTTAAAAATACGAAATAATGATAATTTAAATAATACATTTTAAACTATGTAGTCATGCTGGAAACAAAAAAAGGAATTCTTTATGGACCAAGTCTGTGAGACCTCTCTGGGGAAAGAAACAAAAAAGAAGCTGCAGAGATAATGTCAACCACCATCATAATAAGGCACATTGAAGAGCAAAACCTCTCAGAGGAGATGAGTGCACATTGAAGAGTCATCAAACCTGAGGAAAGAAAGATATACTATGCAAAAGATTTAATGGACCCACAAATGGATGGATTTAAATTTAAGAGAAAAATTAATAGAGCATCCTGAAAATAATTTTAAAACAAATGTTACTGTATTTAATATCCTCAAACAGCAAAGAAAAAAACCTCATCCATGAAATTAACATACCATTTTGAAAAATAACCAATTAGATACATATATTGAATATAAAAACAGTTGTTGTCCTGGCCAGTGCAGCTCAGTTGGTTGAAGCGTAGTCCTGTAAATCCAAAGGTCGTGGGTTCAGTTCCCAATCAGGGCACATCCCTGAGTTGCAGGTTTGGTCTCAATTCAGGTGAGTGCACAAGGCAACAGATTGATGTTTCTCTCTCATATCATTTTATCTCCCCATATCCCTCCCTCCCTTTGCCTTTCTCTAAAATTAATAAACATGTTTTGAAGTGAGTATTAAAAATAAAAACAATTATTGAATAAACTAAACAGATGACTAGATATTAGCACAAACTCAGATGAAGGGCCATTTGGTAAGCTCAAAGGTTGAGCTGAGTATAATTCACTCAAAACACAGAGCAAAGAAATAAGAGGAGGAATAAAATAGAATAAAGAGGCAATAAAGACCAAGAATTTCTCAGAACTGGTAAACACATAAGCCCACTAGGGTTCATTGAGTACCAAGCAGGATAAAATTCTTAATACACACCACTAAACAACCTGTGAATAAACTTCAGAATATCAAGAAAAAAGACAAAGTCTTAGAAGCTTCCAGAAAAATCTAGATTATCTGGAAAGAATGTGTAACAGACTGGTAATCAGATTTCTCATCAGAAATGCCAGATGGAAGGGAAATAAGGGAAAGGAAAATAAGTCTGACTAGTATTCTGAACCCCAGAATACTATTTCAGCCAAGCTATCTTTCAACACTTGAGATTAAAAACTAGAGACTTCTACACACATTCAAAGAGCCACTAAGAATCTCTGAAAGAAACAAGGAAGTACAGCATGAATAAAAACTAATTTGGAAGGAAGTACTGGGGTACCAGAGCATAGTGGACAACTAAATAAAACAAATTAATGCTAAATAAACACAGATTAACAATAGATGCTAATAAAGAATGACACAAAAATGCTAGAAGACGGAACCACAGGAAATTATATTCTTTTTTGGAGGAGTGATGAAAGGGGCTTGTCAAAAGATCAGAAAAAGTAAATTAAAATCAAGGGAATCTTCATCGGGGGATATCAGTACTTATTTCCCTACGTTTATTCCCCTCTGCCCTGCACCCACCAGCATTACCTGCCTTTAGTTCATGTCCATGGGTTGTACATATAAGTTCT
This sequence comes from Carollia perspicillata, assembly GCA_004027735.1. NCBI lineage: Eukaryota > Metazoa > Chordata > Mammalia > Chiroptera > Phyllostomidae > Carollia > Carollia perspicillata. The sequence goes on from PVKM010008080.1 coordinate 16,862, forward strand.
TCAGCTTCTCTATTTCCTATACTACTCTTAACCTCCCCTTGCCTATTTTGTACCTATAATTTATGCTTCTTAGTCCCTGTACCTTTTCCCCAATTCTCCACCCTCTCCTTCCCCACTGATAACTCTCCATGTGATCTCCATTTCTGTGATTCTGTTCCTGTCCTAGTTACTTGATTAGTTTGTTTTTGTTTTTTAGGTTTAGTTATTGATAGTTGTGAGCTTATTGTCATTGTACTCTTCATATTTTTTACCATACTTTTCTTAGATAAGTTCCTTTAACATTTCATGTAAGGACTTGATGATGATGAATGCCTTTAACTTGACCTTATCTGGAAAGCACTTTATCTGCCCTTCCATTCTAAATGGTAGCTTTGCTGGACAGAATAATCTTGGATATAGGTCTCTGCCTTTCATAACTTCAAATACTTCTTTCCAGCCCCTTCTTTTATATATATATATATATATAAATATATATATAAAAAAAAAAATATATATATATATATATATTTTTTTTTTTAGAGAGAGGGGAAGAGGAGAAAGTATGGGAAACATCAATGTTTGGTTGCCTCTCATGTGCCCCCTACTGAGGGCCTGGCCCGCAACCCAGGCATGTACCCTGACTGGGAATCAAACCGGCGACCCTTTGCTTCACAGGCCCGTGCTCAATCCACTGAGCTACACCAGCCAGGGCGTCCAGCCCCTTCTTGTCTGCAAGGTTTCTTTTGAGAAATCAGCCGACAGTCTTATGAGAACTCCTTTGTAAGTAACTGTCTCCTTTTTTCCTGCTGCTTTTATACTTCTCTCACTTTTAATCTTGTGTAATATAATTACAACGTGCCTTAGTGTGTGTTTCCTTGGGTCCAACTTCTTTGGGACTCTTTGAGCTTCCTAGAAGTCTATTTCCTCTGCCAGATTTGGGAAGTTTTCCTTCAGCAGTTTTTCAAGTAAGTTTTCAATTTCTTGCTATTCCTCTTCTCCTCTGGGACCCCGATGATTCATATATTGGAATGTTTAAAGTTGTCCTAGGGGTTCCTAAGCCTCTCCTCATGTTTTTGAATTTTTGTTTCTTCATTCTGTTCTGGTTGAATGTTTGTTTCTTCCTGCTGGTCCAAATTGATGATTTGAGGCCCAGTTCCCTTCCCTTCACTGTTGATTCCCTGTAGGTGAGGCTGGGAATTTCTCCAGCTGCCACAACCCCTACAGGTTTTTACCACCAGAGGCTTTGAGGCTTTATTTCCCCGTGCCAGAACGCTGAATTTGAGGTTGGTATGGCTCCACAATTGTTCTTCCCTGTTATCTGCACAGAAATGTCAAACCACCCAGTCCACCAGCCACCGCCTTGCCCGTCTCCACCCCTCCTACCTGTCTGAATGAATGTTCTTTAACGTCTTGGTTGTTGGACTCCCTTACAGTTCAATTTTCTGGCAATTCTGGTCATTTTTTATTTTTAAATTTGTTGTTGTCCTTCTTTTTGTTGTGCAAAGAGGCAAAGGGTATCTATCTATGCCTCCATCTTGGCCAGAAGTCAATAAATAAAAATCTTAAAAAACAAAACAAAAAACCATGGGAAGTAAACCTCTGCAATGCAAAATTGTGTCATGGCCACAACATAACACACTAACATGTGCTGCAGAACACGATCCTTTTAAAAATCCTCCAATATAAACAACAAAACATCAAACTCTGGGATGACTCCAATTCCCTCTTTTCCTGATACTTCCATGGCCTCCAAGTCACTTTATTAGGCTCCCAGCTCTCCGTCCAAGTCCCTGGGTGATTTTTTCAAAATGTGGATGGTCTGTTTCGAAATTACCACCAGCACTTCACAATCAAGTTTCTGGGAAATGGGAGTCCCCTCCAAGTCCTTAAGCAGTGATAGCTCAATTCTTCCTCCTGAAAATGGTCCCCAAACCCATTAAGAGCTAGGAGAAAGAAGAGCCAGTTGAGGAGGAGTGGCTTTTGGAGATTATCCTCTTAATCTTACTATTAAAAAAAAGACTCTCACCTGACTTGTGTGGCTCAGTGAATTGTGTGCTGGTCTGCAAACCGAAAGGCCATGGGTTCTGTTCCTGGTCAGGGCACATGCTTGGGTTGCAGACCAGGTCCCAGCTGGGGGCCTGCAGGAGGCAGCTGATCTCTGGCACATTGCTGTTTCTCTCCCTCTCTTTCTCCCTTCCATCCCTTCCCTCTAAAAGTAAATAAATAAAATCTTAAAAAAAAAAAAAGACAGACTCAGGTTTTATTTCAAGTAAAGCCTAGCTATGATAGGTTTAAATAAAGAGATCCACTTAAATCATACAAAATATTACTTAAAGGTTGAATGAAAGGATGTGAAAAAAGGCATAACAGCAAATACAAGAAAGACTCATATCAAACAAAATAGAATATGGAAACCAATAAAAGAGACAAAGAAGTATTTTGCACCGAGAAAACAATTCACCATGACCATCTCACTGAAATTATGTGTAGGCTCAAGAGCAAAAAATCCCAGGTAGAGGAATAAGTATAAAAAAGAAATCAGCCCTGGCTGTTGTGGCTCAGTGGATACACTGAGTGGACACACTGAGTGGAGTGTCAGCCTGCAAACCAAACCAAAAGGTCACTGGTTTGATTCCCAGTCAGGACACATGCCTGGGTTATGGGCCAGGTTCCCCAGTTGGGGGCATGGGAGAGGCAACCAATTGATGTATCTTGCACATTAATATTCATTCTCTCTCTCTCTAACCTCTTTCCCCCTCCCTAAAAAACAATAAAATCTTTAAAAAAATAAGCTGCATGCCACACACCCACCTCTTACTCCCAGCATACCATGTCCATAAAGTTTTATAGATGAATTGTACAACATTTTCAGGGAACAGGTAATTTCTATAAGTATATGAAAGTTCCAGAGCAAGAAAAATATGGAAAGCTACTGAACTTTTTTTTAAAGATTAGTATAACCTGACATGAAAAGAAAAAACCCTCAAGGCCAAATGCACTTATGGGTATAAAAACAAAAACAGAAAGTAAAAACATGCATCAGTAGACAAGTATATTATTAATGTAAGGTTTACCCCAGGAATACCCGAAAAGTTTAACATTGGAAAGTTTCTCAATCTAAATTTTTATATTAACAGATAAATGACGGAAAACTATCATCTCTGATGCAAGAAAACAAAATAACTCAGTGAGGTCAACAACTATGGGAGGGAGGAGGGAAGAGGGCAAACTCCCAGCAAACTAATAATAAAAAAAGAATTCTTTAACCTGACAAAACTATCTAATAACACCTAGCAGCAAAGCATTTTCATTAAAGTCAGGCACAGGATGAAGACATTTGCCACCACTACTCTTACTCAATATTTTACTGGAAGTCTTAGAGAAAGGCAGTATAATAAAGAGACCTAAAGATTATAAATAAGAAAAAAAATCTGTAGAATAAGCAAGCAAAAACTAATAAAATAAAATTAAAAGCCAAGGAAAGAATTGGGAGAAAATGTAACATATTTTAACAATGTTAACAAAAAAGGGACATAGCCAGAAGTCACTGAAGAAATCTTAAAAATTATACATGATACACAGTATCCAGACATATAAAGAACTCCTTCAATCATTAAGAAAAAGATAACTAAATAGAAAATGGGTAATTTATAAAAAATAATAGAAATCTACATAAATTATAGGTTAATAAACATGAATAGGTATTGCAATCTTAGTAATCAGAGAATGAACTCTTTAAAAAATGAGTATTGTTTTCATCCATCAGATGAGAAAAAGGTAAGATAGTATCTTGTGTTGGTCTAGATCAGCAATTTCCTACCTTTTTCATCCCATGGCACACATAAATTAATTACTGAAATTCTGCAGTACACCAAAAAATGTATTAGATTTTTTGCCAGCCTGACAAAAAATATAATTTTGATTCATTCACACCAGACAGCTATTGATGTGTTGGCTGTTGTCATTTTTTTAAAGATTTTATTTATTTATTTTTAGAGAGAGGAGAAGGGAGCGAGAGAGAGACATCAATGTGTGGTTGCCTCTCATGTGGCCCCCACTGGGGACCTGGCCTGCAACCGAGGCATGTGCCCTGACTGGGAATCGAACCTGCGACCCTTTGGTTCGCAGCCCGTGCTCAATCCACTAAGCCACACCAGCCAGAACTATTCTCATTTTTTTTAAGTCGACGATCTATTTTAGTCAGTGCCCCTGACTAAATAGTTGGGAATTCCATGTTTTAAAAAGTTCTTGCAGCACACCAGTTAAAAATCACTGGTCTAGATTATAGGGAAAATGAATGGTTACAAACTATTTGTGAGATGTGTAAATTAGTAGAAATATTTTCAAGAAAAATTTGGTAAGATATTAAAATTAAAAATGTCCATAACTTAAAACCAAGCAATTCCAGTTTTAGATATTTATCTTGAGAAATAGCGCATGTGCACAAGAAAACACATGCAAGGGTCGCCCTGCAAGGTGAAGAATTGGAAACCACCTAATGTCCATCAAAAGAATGGCAAATAATATATGTTATGCAGTACACATTAAACAAAATAGAATTTAATATGAAAACCAATAAGAGACAAAAGTATTTTACATTAACAGAACAATTTAGTCATACACTAGAATACTATCTAACCTGAAATAAACCACAAATAACATAACGAGCTATATAATATGCATACACTGCAAAACATCAAGAGTTAGATTTATATAGTATACTAGTTCCCTTTTAAAAAATTATAAATGCATATATGCACCTATTGAGAATACATAAATACAAAAAAGGACTTGAGGCTCTGCACCAGTCTTTGTTGTGGGATTGGGGGAGGGAGAGCGAATTCAGGAATTGTGGATTGTTCTCTTTATATATCTGTAAAGAGAAAATGTAAAGTGTACTTAATTTAAAGAATATATAATTTTCATAAAGGAAATTTTTGTAAAAGGAAATATAAAAGTGTACTTAATTTAAAAAATATATAATTTTCATAAAGGGACTGCCCGTTTTAAAGCTTTCTGGAGCATATTGCCAAACTGCTTCCATAAAGGTTCCACCTATTTATACGTCCACCTACAGCATATCAGCACACTCAGTAATAGCTTCTTTTTTAAAAAAGCTCTCATCAGTATTGTTCATAACTCCTAAAAATTTTAAAGTAACCCAACTTACAAAACTTTACTGGAGAAAATATGCAAAAATATAGTAAAGCATAAGGAAGAAAATTTAAAAATCATTCATAATTTCATTATCCAGAGACAACCAGTGTTACTACTTTGGAGTGTAACTTGATGTAAATTTTTTCATATTTTTCCCTTTCTCACTTTTTTATTTTAGCAGAAAAGTTGTCAGTTTCACTTCAATTTGCGGTTCTTTTTCGCTTTTAAAAAAATAGGGTCTTATGAAACTGTTACCATTTTCTGTTTCCTTATGTTTTAGTTTTAACAGTAAGGAGCATAATTTGAGTATAAAGCATGTGTCAGGTACCTTTCTAAATACTACTTCCCTTGTTCTTATTCTGCGTAACAATCAGACACATTAGCATACTGTTTTTTTGGTGAAAATGCCAGAAACCAAACACTGTGTTTGGTTCCAAACACATAAGGAACCAAACACTATGGTTTCAGAGCCCATGTTTTTTTATTCCACTCTATTACCAGTTACATCTTTTCTTATTCTTATTCATTAATACACACAGAACAAACTGCAGGTTTCCACATGCCGAAGAGCACAGTTAATTACATACTGTTTCCTTATTTTATTACTCATTGGAGAACTACTTACGGGGTTGTGATGAATGATTCAAACACTCCTAGGATCTGAACTAAACTCCGTGATCTTGGATAAATGATTTTACTTACTTAGGGCTTCTGTAGCCTTACCTGTGAAATGGATCAGTGGTTAAACCTTCAAGTTCTGCTTCTTGATTTTATACTGCAGTCCATTTCCTGCAGCCCCTTTTACAGCCTCTGGTTCCCAGTTGCTTAGTAATCACACCTCATATTAATTTATATACCGCAAGAGAGAGACTGAAATGGGGGTTGAGAACGCCGTGCTCCCGCAGTCCCTTCTCCAGGCGGGGTCTGCACACAGGTAAAAGAAAGGAGGTTGCAAGGGCTCCCCCACGTACCCAGGTCCTGGGTCGAAGGACCGACCCGACTGGGGGCCTCAACGGCCGTGCCTCAGTTACACCAGCTTCACCGAGTTTTCCTTCTCACCAGCCAAACTTGAAGGCTGCGCTCCACCCACTTTGTTGGTGAGGCTCGGTCGACTAGCAGGTCAGGATACTTTCCGATGGACCCTAGGGTCCGGAATATCCCCTGGGCAGGAAGTACTTCACCATTTACAAGATTTAACCTCTGCCGAAGGGAAGACCGCCCAATCCGAGACACTCAGGCCTCCCAAACGCTAACCCTAATTGAGAGGAGCCCGACAACACCTGGCCGGGTGCCCATTGGTTGTAAACCCAGGGGTCCACGCCTCAGACCTCCGCACGTACCAGCGGCAACGTGGCGGTGCCGAGGCGCGCCGCCGTCCGATTTGCTGACAGCGCTCTCGAGCTGTCTCGCGCTCCCTCTCTGGGCCAATGGGGATACCCACAGTCGGGAGGCTGGCTTCGCTGTTAGTGGCGCAGCTGTTCTGACCGGTAGGTGTGTGGCCGCCATTTTGTGTGTGGCCGACACCGGGCTTCTTTGCGTTTAAAGCTAATCCGCTCCAGGTGTAGAGGGGTCCTGAGGGACCTTTGGGGGGCGGCGGATAGGCAGGGTGGACGAACTGACCGCTGGGTTTTACTTCCTTGAAAGAGAAAGGTCTTCTTGGCTTGATTCTCACGCCTGGGTGGAGATAGCGGTGAATGGTGTTGGTGGCTATGGTTTGTTCGACTTTATGAGGGCTTGGAGGCGGGGTATAATGCCTTAAAACCGATTTCTTGAATTCCAGGGAGCCATTCGAATAATCTTTGCCCCGTTAAGACTCTGACCGTGACTTTTACTGAAACAAGTGGTTGGCTGAAGGACTTCAGAAAGGAAGAAGGCTGGTAATTAATGAAAGGGGAATGCCACCATTATGCTCTGGTTCGAAAGAGACATCTTCATTTTCAGCTGTTGGCGAGGGAGTGGCTCCCAAAGGGTTTGCAGTTCTGTACAGTTACGCTTTGACTAAGGCCTTCATTAGGTAGCAGTGGGCGTTAGGGTCCGCGTTTGAGCAGTTTTTTTCACTAGTGTGCAGCCAACATTCCTGCAGTGATCTTTTTTTATTTATATATTTATTTTTGCAGTGTTTTTTTTTAAAGCTGGAAAATGTTGGTCTTTGTAGAAACAGAAGTGAAGGAACAATTGGGTTAAATCTTGGTTTCCCTAGTTACGATCTGTAGGAGATTTAGAAATCTCTGGTTCTGCCTTGGCATGCTTGGTCGCTTGCTGTGGGGCCTGGGGGAGGCTTTTGTGAGCAAAGCATCTTAACTTCTGAGTTCTGTATGAGTTGGAGAGAAGGACACAAGAAGTTCCTCTTTTTCCTTCCTTTTTTTTTTTTTAATCGACTTAGAAAGCACGAATTGTCTTTCATTTGAGGGGGAAATTTTTATCGAATCGGAAAACCTACCGGATAAAAGACTGCGTGTGTGAGAGATTATCTTTAGCAGTTTGACATGTGTGAGATATGTCCAAGAAAGCAAATATCTTCATCTTGTCGCTTTGAATTTAGTTTTCAATTATTCACGGTTAACTGATGGTCTAGCAGAGTCAACAGGTTTTGTTGCAGGAATTCTGAAGAAAACAGTAAAATAATGATTAAATAATTTCCTTAAAAGTTTTCTTCATGAGAAGTTGCAAGAGTCCAAGAACCAATCGTTTATTTTTATTTATTGATTTAATGAGAGAAACATTGATTTTCTTCCATGTATTTATGCATTCATTGGTTGATTCTTTTTTTAAAAAATTTATTTGTGAGGTGGGGAGATGAGAGAGAGAGAAACATCTATTTGTTGTTCCAATAATTTATGCATTCATTGGTTGTTTTTTGTGTGTGCCTTCACCGGGGACTGAACCCACAACCTTGGCATGTTAACAACAGCACTCTAACCAACTGAGCTGCTTGGTGGGGGCCTCAGATATCATTAAATTAATGTTAAATTGGTGTTTAGTTTATGGCTAAGGTACATGTTAGAAATCAGTGGCTATGCAACACAGGTTTTATGGAAAATTTGACTTAGTTTGTTTGAACTGTATCTGTTGCTTCCAATTCATACATAAAAAATAATATTAAGGATAGGTTCATATCCTTTTTGTAAGGTCTGTTTCTGTACTACAGAGAAATTTAAATAATGAAGATGAGCCCTAAGTGATAATGTTCTATTTGCCATTTTTTTCTTGAAAGTATACATTGTCAGTACATGAATACCAAAATTAACAATCTTACATCTCATTTGCTAAAGAAAGTTTATTGCTTTTCTAGTTTCTTTTTACCAATTTAAAGTCAAAAGACTTCAACTTTAAATTTACTATATTGCATAAGTATATTCCATAATTTTAAACAGAAGTAATTTTAAAACAGGCAAGTATCCTCAAATTTTTCTTTCAGGAATACAGTTCTGTAGACTTAATATAATCTGAAGATCCTTAGAATTTTTTTAAAATATCACATTTGCATGAACAATGTTAAGTGACTAAAAATGATTTAACTTATGTTAGAGATTACTTTTCATTGCAATCATATACAAGTTTAGGTTTTCCCATTATCAAATGATGTATGCTGTGTAATTATAAAATATTTTGATAACACCTTTTAAATGAAGGTGGTGTTTTGTAACAGAATATAGATTAAAATTTATCTAAATTAACATAAAAATTAAAAGCTGCTCTCAGAACCTGTTTGGAGTTCTTACATTTGGTACTTCAATAATCTGAATGATTTTATGAGCAAAAATTTTAGAGTACTTTTGTTACTTGGGGGACCCAAGTTACAGGGTTTCCACTCTTAGGTTCTTGCCTTGCTCGCAAGCAAAGAATTCAGGTGAGAGACAACAGGTTTGGTGGAAATTAGAGAGTAGTTTATTTATAGAGTGCACTTAAGCAGGAAGCTGCCAGCGGGCACCCAGCTTGTCTGAGAGCCCCACGTTTAGTGGAAATAAGATTGCAAGTTTATACTTGAGCATGAAGCTGCAGTCAGGCACTCAACTAGTCTTAGTATGTCAACCTTTGGGATTTTAAGAGTTTTATGCTTGTAGCCAGCTCCTAGGTTCCCCTACCTCCTCCCCTTTCTAGACCTTGGGATTAATATACAGTTTCAAGGCTTTATGTGCTAGATAGTGGAAATGATACATACAGAACTTCAAGGGCTCCCCTCCTGTGCTATCATGGTTTTTCTTGTGATGTTCGAACACCTGGCAATCTTATTGGACCACTCTCAGGACTACTGTGTTAATGGGCAAAACATGTCTCCCTCGTACTCCCTGCCTTGGTTTACTATGTATCTTACCTAACACTTTTTAAATTAAGAACCACATTTAAAATATAATAAGGTTTCCTGCTTCAGTAACCTGGAAGCCAAGTTGTAAATAATAGTCACTCTCTCAAAAGTTATTTTCAAAATCTAGAAATAACTTGCTATGCTTTGGAAGAGTTTTGATCATATAAATAAAATGTCACTTTGGGGGAAATTTCGAGATTACTTTTCAGAAATATTTTTCTATTTCTCAATAATATAGTGCATTTTGCCATCATTTTTCTGATTTTTAACCAGTATGGTCCATTATTGGGGACAAATTAAACAATGATTAAAAATTTAAGATGACTTGATACAATGTAAACATCAAAATGACCACTGCACTTTGTGCTATTCAACTAATCAATGAGACTGAACTCTTGAATCATAAGGATGTCCATTAACTGCTGAAAATGCTAGGACATTCAGATTATCTCACTTAAATGAGAAATGTTTGAAGTATTATATATTTGGGCTTTTTTATTATTTTTTAAATATAATTTATTTATTTTTAGAGAGAGGGGAAGGGAGGGAGACAGAGAGGGAGAGAAACATCAATGTGTGGTTGCATCTCACATGGCCCTCACTGGGGACCTGGCCTGCAACCTGGGCATGTGCCCTTACTGGGAATCGAACTGGTGATCCTTTGATTCACACAGCCCGAGCTCAATCCACTGAGCTACACCAGCCAGGGCTGGCTTTTTTTTTTAATGGAGGAATAGAGACCCTATGATGTTACTATTACTTCTCCCTTTGTGATTTCATTTGTTGTTTTCTTTAGAGGGAAGGAGAGAAGCATCCATATGTGAGAGAAACATTGATCGGTTTCTCTTGTACTCGTCCTAACTGAGGATGAACCTGCAACCCAGGCTTGTGCCCTGAGCAGAAATTGAACCAGCGACCCTTCGCTTTGAGCTTTACATTGGTTTTTGTTTTTTTTTTTTGTTTTTTTTTTTTAAGATGTTTAGAGAGAGAGAAAGGGAAGGAGAAAGAGGAAGAGAAACATCAATGTGTGGTTGCCTCTCACGTGGCCCCCCACCAACACACACACACACACACACAGCCTGCCACCCAACCATGTGCCCTTACTGGGAATCGAACTGGTAACCCTTTGGTTCATAGGCCGGTGCTCAATCCACTGAGCTACACCAGCCAAGGAAAGACCTTTTACTTTTTGTTAAATTTTATTTTTTATTTTAATTGTTCTAATACAGTTTTCTGCCTTTTACGCCCATCCCAGCCCACCCCCCCACCCTCCCCACCTTCCCCACCTTCCTCCCATTTCCACACCCCCTTGTTATTGTCTATGTGTCCTTTATACTTGTTCCTGCAACCCTTCCCTTTTTCCCCTGAAATTTCCTCCTTTTACTTTTGTGACACCTAGGCAACTAAGCCACACTCCTCAGGACTGTTAAGTTCTCAAGTGCTTAACACATTACTCAAAGCCTTTGGACAGTTAAATCAACTCAATTTGTATACAATTCTCCCTCTTTTATGTTTCTTATTTTAAGTAACTTGAAATCTTACCACTCCCTTTTGCACAACTATATTATCTATTGGTTCAACCTCCAAAATGATTTTTCTTTTCAGATTTCTATTATCACTACTGCCCTAATTTAGACCTTTTCCTTTTTCATGAAAACACTTAACGTGACACATTGTATTATTGACAAAACCCACACTCCTCAACTTGGAATTTCTATTAAGATACAGGTTTGGCTGCTATGACTAAGAAACTTTTTTAAAAAAATAAAAGTTTATTTTTTTCCCTATGTAAACGTTTGAATTGATGAGGTGGCTTTCCTATAGAAAGTTGTCAGGAACTCCAAGCTCTCTCTAACCTGTTACTCTACCATTGTCATGCAGCTCTATTTTATGGACTAAGATAGCTCCTCCACTTGCTGCCATTATGTCTCACATGCTTACATAAAAGGTTAAAATGGACTATAGTTAGGCACACAGAATATTTGTAAGTGGTAGTAGGAAAAGGGCTTTATTCTCTCAATTTTTATAAAGTTGTGTGTTTTAAGTAATTTGATTTCATGATCTTTTGATGGTTCTGTTGGTTTCTACACTTGTATTTGGAAAGAGTAAGGTTGATAGCTTGTGACTCTCAGATACTATGCTTCTGGACTATATTATTACTTGCAGACCTAGGGACTACTTTGTATTCCCTAGCTGTAAAAATGTTTCCTACTGCCTCGAGTTACTTTTTTTTGAAAGTAATTGATGCCCAGCTCAACTTCTCTTGAAGTATAGACAGGTTTTATTCAACCACAATATCCTTTTGCCCTATACCCAAATTCTTCATTTATACACATTTTATGTTACATTGTGAGTAACAACTCCTTGGAAGGCAAGAGTCCTTTTGTTTGGTGAACACATTTGCTGCAGTTGATCCTTGGATGTGTTTGCTCATTTGATTTCAAACAAGAATTGAGAAGGGAGTTCAGAGGTAAACCTATCTTTGTATGTAAAGTGTGTTCTGCCTTTAGGGAGTGTATTTAGCTATTAAAAATTAACATAAAAATGTCAGTACCCTGATAGAAAATGAGCAAAGGACATGAACTTTGCATCACAAAAGAAGAAAACAATGGCTTTCATGAAAAATAATTAAATTGCAAATAAAGAAGTAAATATTTGAACAAAGCAATTTGTTATATATCAAGAGACAAAAATATATGTACTCTTTCATCCTTTGTAGGAAACTTATATGGAGTTGGAGTTAAAGCTTTATGATCTGTGTAATCTCATACCTGTGCAAAATTAGAAATAAAAAATACTCCATGGGCAAACCCATGATAAGGCTGCATTTCATGATAAACTATATTTCAACTTTTGGAGAGGAATGTTTTTCAAAGGGAGTGTCATGGCGTAGGCTATTTCATGACATAGGAAAATGGGCACCATTTTGTGTTAAATGAGAGAAGTATAGAATAATCATTGAATAAAAACAAATCAAAATTATAGTGAGATACCACTACGCTATCACTTTGAATGGCCAAGAATAAAAAATAAAGTGGCAAGGATGCAAAGAAATGGGATTCAGATCTTGCTGGGAATTCAAATGCTACAGCTAGTTGGAAGATGGTTTGATAATTTCTTATAAAATCAAGCATACCCTTATATGACCTAGCAATACCATTCCTAGGGTGAATTTTACCAGCAAAATATGATAGCTCCATTAGCTTCCCTTTCTTGTCAGCACTTGGCTTTATCAGTTTTGTTTAAAAATTTAGGTATTGTATGAGAGATGTAATGGAATCTCATTATTTCAATTAGTGTTTCTGTAATAATATGCTTTTCTCATGAAATGTGAAATAAAAATCTATAGTTACTTCTCTGCAAATATCTATAGCGGTTGTATTTGTAATCTCCAAAAACTGGAAGCAATCCAGTTGCCTCTCAACTAAGGAATGGATTTTTAAAAACAAGTATATCCATAAATAATAGGGATGAACCTCTTAGTCCAGGATAACACAAATATGTGGGGAAAGGGACTTTGATATCACTATATACTAAGTTATAAGAAAAATACTAAAAACAAACCATCATATAATGAAAACACACCAAAAGTGGTGATAAAACAGATGATGGTAATCTGTTTCACAATAAGATGAAACCTTTGAGAAACCACACAAATCAGAAATTAGGCCTCATAAATGAAATGACTAAGCCATAGAAGGATGTGCAATGACAGATGACAAGAATTAGGAAAAAGGAAATTAGAAAATAGTAGTGAATACACATCACAGAGAGCACAATAAGAGAAATGGAGAATAGAAAAGAGAAAATTGAAAAAAAATTAATTAAGGAATAAGGAAAAAGTGACAAGACAGGCAAAGAGCCAAAGTATATGTGTTAGGAGTTCTCCAAATGTAAATCAAAGCACAGTAGTGATATTTACGTAATGTTGTGAATATATTTTATGCTACTGGGTTGTGTACTTAAAAATATTTAAAAGGACAAAGTATATGTTGTTTAGTACAATAAAAAATGTAAACCAGAGTAATAGAACAGCTATTAGAATTCAAGAGTACTTGAAGTTAAAGAATGTAAATCCCTGTATGTTGAAAGACACCGTGAATCTGGGGAATTCAACCCAGAACAGTTAATGTTGAGATGTATTATACAGTTGTTGGATTTTAAAAATTTAGAAACACACAAAACCATGTTTTTTGCAATCATGGTAAAAAAACCAACTTAACTGGGAAAGAAAAGCTGATGCAATTATATTTTTGGCAGCAACATTTTATGCCAAATAATAAAGCAGTATTTTTCAAATGTTCAAGGACAAAATATTTCCAATTTACCAACTATCTTTCAAGATTTTAGGACATTACCCTGGCCAGGTGATTTAGTTCATTGGAGCATCACCCCTAACACCAAAAGACTGTAGGTTCAATTCCCCAGTCGGGACACATACCTAGGTTGTGAATATGATCCCCAGATGGGGCACATACCAAGGCAACCAGTCGATGTCTCTCTGTCTTTCCCTCCCCCTACCCTTTCCTCTCTGTCTTAAAATCAATAAACATATCTTCAGGTGAGGATTTTTTTTTTAAAAAAAGGAATTCAAGATTCAACAAACATTTCTAAACATGAAACAAATAAATTAATAGTTGTATTTTAAGAGGGGAAGGGAATGAACAGTATTATATAAAGATGTTACTGTAGAATTAACCCCAAGAACAACTCAAGGAATTGTTTCTATGAATCATTCCCAATGAATCCTTCCTGAAGAATATATCAGAGAACAAATTTCAGACAATCAAGAAATGATTTAAAGATCTTCAATATTAGGTCAACTGGTGACCATTAAATATGTTTTTTGTAGCACTAAGTTTAAAAGATAGAAATAATGATGGTAGAACGTATGTAAATGTTATATAGTCTGACAATATAGAAATAATGTAACCCATAAGAAACGGGAGGGAAAGGGAGGGTAAATAAGTGAAAAGTAATAAAGTGGTGTTTGCCTCTTAAGAATTAACTGAATGGGAGTAAAGGAAAACTACTTGAACAACAACTAAAATGGAAAAAAAAATAAAAATAAAAAAATAATTGCAAAAAGAATTAACTGAGGTAAAGGATAGCACTTGAAGCTGACTGATGGAAGCTTAAACATATGATAAGTATACACACTTTGAGATAAAATACTAATAAAAATAATTCCAGTGTTGAAAACTAGATGGTGTGGGAGAAGGAAGGGAAGAGAAAGTTACTAATTTTGTTACTTCTAAAAGCAGGGAACTTGTAGTTTCTTAAGAGGAGAAAGGAATGAACAGTATTATATAAAGGTATTACTGTAGAATTAACCCCAAGAACAAAATACTCAAAAACTAAATACTAAAAGAAACCTCCCTTAAAAAGAGCAAATAAAACCAACCATATAGTGATGCACTGGGATTTGTGTATACACAGACAAAAAATGATTATGACATGAAACAGCACAACACAAAGAGCAGTTGTATAAATAAATGTACATGGGCCTAACTTATGATCACTGTATACAAAAGATCAGCTGTAAAATGTGTAAGTAAAGGAATTAACAAATAATTTTAAAATGAAGGGTGAAGATACCAGATACATGCAAATTTTTAAAAAGCAGAGTTCATCATCTTGGTATCTGACAAGGGAGAATTGACCTCAAAAATCGTAAAGATGGCAGATGTTTATAGACTAAGGGCAACATACACAGTGAAGATAGTTTTGAAATGCCTGTTTACCAAATGACACATCAACAACCTTGATAAAGTAAAAACTACACAAGATTTAAGAGAAAATAGAAAACTGCTAATAATAGGGGACTTCAGCACACCTTTTTTCAAAAAAAGTCATGTTAAGTGGATCAAAAAAGGTGGTAAATACACATTTGTCTATTTGTCTAAATCCACAAATAGAGAATATGTTTTTCAAGTACACATGGGATAGTTGTAAAAATCTGTTATAGCCCTGGCTGGTGTGGCTCAGTGGATTGAGTGCCAGCCTGTGAACCAAAGGGACACCAGTTTGATTCCCAGTCTACAACACATGCCTGAGTTGCGGGTGAGGTTCCCAGTAGGGGGCGTGCGAGAGGCAACCACACATTGATGTTTCTCTCCCTCATTTCCTTACCCACTCTAAAAGTAAATAAAATCTTTTTTTAAAGGAAAAGTCTGTTATATATTAAACCACAAAGAAAATTTCAGTTCCAAAAACTAAAAGTCAACGTTTTGACTATACAATAAAACTAGAAAATAATTTAAAAAATAAAAAAATAAAAATCTGACTCCAAGTTTCTGTAGGATGATGATAGCTGTCTAAATGCAGATCTCTCCGCATACCTTTAAGAGAGTATACAGTCTACAAAGGGAACAGATTAAACACCACCACCCTTGCCTAACATAATAAAAAATTATTGTTGTGTAGGGAAATAAACACCTAAATGTAGCAGAGCCAGCTGTGGAACCCATGCTGAAGTAGTAAATGAGGTTGAGATTGTTCAGAACAGAGGAGAGAGACGCAGGAGACAGGGTCAGTAGAATGCATATGAAATAACTATAGAAAAAGAAAACTCCACTCTAAGGAGGGAAATACTAAGGTTTGAGAGCTGGTAAACAAAAGGAAAGGATTTGAAAGTGTATGTAACAAAGAGGCAGTTTCAGAAAAGCATTGCTTCTGGGAAAAGACTTGGAAGGGGCACCATTTACCTGGAAGCTTGATGGTAAAGAGAAGAGGTACTAGAAATTAAGGATTTGGGTGAAACCATAGATCATACGTTCTCCTTCTGGCCCCCAAAATAGGAGTCATTGATTTTAAAAAAGTGTAGTTTATTAACCAATAGAAAGTACTATTGAACTAAAAAGTATGCTAAGCCCTAGCCAGGTGCCTGAGTTGGTTGGAGTGTTGTTGCCTGCTATACCAAAAGGTTGCAGGTTGATTCTGGGTCTGTGCACATATATAGGTTGCAGGTTCCATCCCCAGTTGGGTCTCTCACTTCTATGTTTCTTTTCCCTTTCCCCTTTTCGCCTCCACCTTCCCTTCCTTCTCCTGTCCTCTCTAAAAAATCAACAAACATATCCCTGAATGAGGATTAAGAAAAAAAGTTTACCAGTTCTTCCAAATCCCTCACTCCTGTTTATGTACTATTGTTATCTGGTTTAGGAAAATTAAAATACAATTAACAGGAGT
The DNA here is from genome assembly GCA_004027735.1 of Carollia perspicillata. Lineage (NCBI taxonomy): Eukaryota > Metazoa > Chordata > Mammalia > Chiroptera > Phyllostomidae > Carollia > Carollia perspicillata. Next base: position 33,492 of record PVKM010008080.1, read on the forward strand.
TACTGTAAGTAAGAAACATAAAATGAGAGTGAAAATACTTCAGCTGATGAAGTCTCTCCAAAGCATTCAACTGCAGAACTAAAAGAAACTGCACAACTAAACTCCTGCCCAAATTATCCTTAAATAAACATTTTCAGAAATGAAGTCTGAAGTACAGATTCAGAAATTCTTCAAAATGCACAAAAAGAGGAAGATGTGCAAAATGAATTTACTGAACTCGGGAAATAAAATGAAGAAAAAATTATTCTGTAAATTGAAGCTAACATTGCCCTGGCCAGCATTAACTCAGTTGAAGTGCTCTCCCATGGACCAAGGGGTCACAGCTACGGTTCCCAGTCAGGTCATATACCTGGTTGCAGATTTACAAGAAGGCAACCAGTTGATATCTATGTATCTCTCTCCTCTCCCTCTCTTTCTCTCTTCCTCTGTCTTATGGCAATGAAAAAAATATCTTTGGGAGAGGATTTAAAAATAAATGAAGCTAACTTCAAGGTACCTGAAGGAGAATAAATTTGACTGAATATAAAGGCCATTGAGGAAAGACGACAGCTGAAAGAGTGAAAATTAAATGAAGAAAGGTAAAAAGAGACAGTGATACAGACAATATGTAAAATTAAGAGTTGCTAAGAAGAAAAACAATAGTAGTGCTAATCATTAAACTTTGATCCAGGAAAATTGGTCCAGAATAGTCAGCTCTGAGTCATGTTCTAGTAAAACTATTGGACTTTGAAGATAATGAAAAATTTTAGGTTTACAATCAGAAGAGGTTAGCAACAAACTTCTCAACAGCAATATACAAAGTAAAGCAGCTAGGGAACAAGTTTAAAGTCTATGAGATTGTAAGCTAAGGATTTTATAATTATTATTCAATTCCAGAAATAAAATAAAAACCATGCTAAATACCAGTATTTTTTTTTAATTTCATGATGAAAATGCCATGAACAAAGTCAAAAAGACAAGCGACAAAGTGGGAAGAAATATTTAAACTTACAAGGTCTGTCCAGAAAAAGTCCAGCAATTGTTAATATAATGAGAATGGCTTGCAAGTTACATCAGTGTAACCTGGCAGCCAAAGAGAGTGGACTGGAATGTACATGTGTGAACCTAGACAACTTCACTGTACTAGTCAGTGGGGGTGGTAGATGCCATTGAGTGAGCATGCGTACTATATGGCCTACACATTCAAAATGAATGAGTGAGTAGAGCAACACATCTGCATTGAATTTTGCACTAAGCTTGAATATTTCTCTGCAAAAACTATTCAGATGATTCAGAAGGCCGCAGCTATGTGCAACTGGTGATTGGCAGCTTCATTGTGGTAATGTGTCTGCTAATGCATCACGTCTTGGGCAGAGTTTTTTTGTGAAACATCAAATCACCCATGTGGCTCAGCACCCTCTATAGCCCAGATTTGGCACTCTGCAGCATCTGGCTTTTCCCAAAACTAAAATCACCTTTGAAAGGGAAGTGATTTTAGATCATCACTGAGATTCAGGAAAATACTACAGGGTAGCTGGTGTTGATTGGGATAACTGGGTGAGGTCCCTATGTACTTACTTTGAAGGGGACTGAGGCATCATTGTCCTGTGCATAGTGTTTCTTGTATCTTCAATAAATGTTCTTATTTTGCACATTACATTGTTGGATACTTTCTAGACAGACCTCGTGTACCATAAACAGCTAACTTCCTCAATGAAAATAATAAAAAATCAAGGCAAATAACTTATCAACCCTGTAGAAAAATGGGCTAAAGAGATGAAAACAGAGTTCACAGAAAAAGAAATGCAGATAAGAAACATGGAAAAGATGTTGAACTTAACCCTGGCTGGTGTAATTTGATTGGTTGGAGCATCTTCCCATGCCCTGAAGAGTCGCAGGTTTGATTCCCAGTCAGAGCACATGCCTATTTTGTGGGTTTGGTCCCCAGTTGGGGTGCATACTGGAGGCAACTGATGGATGTTTCTTACATCAATGTTTCTCTCTCTCTCATCAATAAATGTATTAAATTTTTTAAAAACAACTCTTTAAAAGATGTTGAATGTTAGTCATACAAAGATAAATGCAAGTAAAAGCTATGCTGAAAATTATACCTACACCAAGTCTTTCTCACTAAGATTCAAAATTATACAGCATAGTCTATGATTGTGGGGAAACACACTTCGATGCATTGCTGGTAGGGATACAAAAGCCCAGGAAGGAATTTGGCAATATCCAGCAAAATTTCATATGCATTTATCTTTTAACCCAGTAATTAACTTAGAGGAATTTGTTCTAAAGACACATTGGCATAAAAATAAACTCATTTGTATAAGATTATTTACAACAGCATCACTTGTATTAGTAGTAGCTCGGAAACAACCAAAATGCCAATTAATAGAGAATTGACTAAAGTTACATGCAACCATGGAACTATCTCTAGGTAGATAGTGTCCCTTTCAAGTCATCCTCCCCAGAAGTCATAAGAGATGTAGAAAGTTTACATATACCAATATAGAATGATCTGTAGAATATATTATGAAGTGGAAAAAAAGTCACAGAGTAGTATATAGAGTAATCTATATGCAAAAGGAGGTTATGGGAAAAGGGCCAACAGTAGAAAACAGACTTCTCTAAATATAATTTGATTATATAGTTTTAATCTTGGAATCTATTTAAATATTCAAAAGTAAAGTGATATAAAAAGGTACAAAGAAAAATCTGAAAGGAATGAAACATTTGTATAACTATATAGCATTTTGGTGATATAGCACACAAGGAAAAGAACAATTTTTTTTATTTTATTTTAATTATTATTCAAGTACAGCTTTCTGTCTTTTACTCCCATCCCAGTCCACACCCCCCCACCAGTGCTCCCCACCTCCCTTCCATTTCCACCCCAATTAGTTTCTGTCCATGTGTCCTTTATACTTATTCCTGTTATCCCTTCCCTTTTCCTCTGAAATTCCCTTCCCTTTCCCCTCTGGTTACTGTCAGGCTGTTTTCTATTTCAATGTCTTTGGTTATATTTTGCTTATTTCTTTGTTTCGTTGCTTAGGTTCCTCTTAAAGGTGAGATCATATGGTATTGTCTTTTACCGCCTGGCTTATTTCACTCAGCATAATGCTTTCCAGTTCCATTTATGCTGTTGCAAACGGTAGGAGCTCCTTTCTTTCTGCTGCATAAAATTCCACAGTGTATATGTACCATAGTTTTTTGATCCATTCATTTACTGATGGGCACCTAGGTTGCTTCCAACACTTGGCTATTGTAAATTGTGCTGCTATGAACATTGGGGTGCATAGGTTCTTTTGGATTGGTGTTTCAGGGTTCTTAGGATATATAATCCTAGCAGTGCAATTGCTGGGTCAAAAGGCAGTTCCATTTTTAGTTTGCTGAGAAAATTCCATACTGTTTTCCATAGCGGTTGTACCAGTCTGCAATCCCACCAACAGTGAACTAGGGTCCCCTTTTCTCCACAACCTCTCCAACACTTGTTGTTTGTTGCTTTGTTTATGATGGCCATTCTTACTGGTGTAAAGTGGTATCTCATCGTAGTTTTAATTTGCATCTCTCTGATAGCTAGCGATATTGAGCATCTTTTCATGTGTTTCTGGATCCTCTGTATGTCCTTTTTGGAGAAGCGTCTATTCAAGTCCTTTGCCCATTTTTTTAATTGGATTGCTTGTCTTCTTAGAGTAGATTCATACAAGTTCCTTATATATTTTGGAGATTAAACCTTTGTCTGAGGTATCATTGGCAAATATGTTTTCCCATACGGTTGATTCTCTTTTTATTTTAATGGTATTTTACTTGTCCTTGCAGAAGCTTTTTATTTTGATGAGATCCCATTTGTTTATTTTTTGCTTTATGTCCCTTATTCTAGGGGACAAATCAGTAAAAATGTTGCTGTGTGAAATATGTGAGATTTTCCAGCCTATGTTCTCCTCTAGGATTTTAATGGTGTCATGGCTTATATTTAAGTCTTTTATCCATCTCGAATTTATTTTTGTGTATGGTGTAAGTTGGTGCTCGAGCTTCATTTTTTTTTTTTTTTTGCATGTAGCTGTCCAGTTCTCCCAACACCATTTGTTGAAGAGACTATTTTTACTCCATTTTATGGCGTTGCCCCCTTTGTCAAATATTAACTGACTGTAGTGACTTGGGTTTATTTCTGGGCTCTCTGTTCTGTTCCATTGGTCTATGTGCCTGTTTTTATGCCAGGACCAGGCTGTTTTGATTGCAGTGGCCTTGTAATACAGTTTGGTATCAGGTATTGTGATCCCTCCTACATTGTTTTTCTTCCTCAAAATTGCAGCTGCTATTCGGGGTCGTTTATGGTTCCATATCAACTTTTGAAGTGTATGTTCTAAGTCTGTGAAATATGCCATTGGTACTTTGATAGGTATTGCATAGAATCTGTATATTGCTTTGGGTAATATGGACATTTTGATGATGTTATTCTTCCAATCCATGAACACGGTATGTGTTTCCATTTGTTTGTGTCTTCCTTGATTTCATTGTTCACTGTTGTGCAGTTTTCTGCATACAGGTCTTTTATCTCCTTGGTTAGGTTTATTCCTAGGTATTTTATTTTTCTTTTTGCTATATCAAATGGGATTTTTTTCTTGATTTCTGCTTCTGCTGTTTCATTGTTGGTATACAAAAATGCCTTTGATTTCTGGATATTGACTTTGTATCCCGTTGTTTTGCCAAATTCAATTACTAAGTTGAGCAGTTTTTGGGTGGAGTCTACAGGATTTTCTATGTAAACTATGATGTCATATTCAAATAATAACACTTTTTTTTCTCTTTTCCCATTTGCATGCCTTTTATTTCCTTTTGTTGTCTGATTGCTGTGGCTAGGACTTCCAATACTATGTTGAATAGAAGTGGTGAAAGTGGACAACCTTGTCTTGTTCCTGATCTTAGTGGAAAAGCTTTTAGTTTTTGCCCATTGACTATGATGTTGGCTGTAGGTCTCTCATATATGGCCTTTATTATGTTGAGGAATGCTCCTTTAATTCCCACTTTGCTGAGTGTTTTGATCATAAATGGGTGCTGTACCTTGTCGAATGCTCTTTCCGCATCTATTGATATGGTCATGTGATATTTGTCCTTGCTTTTGTTTATGTGATGTATTACATTTACTGATTTGCGAATGTTGAACCATCCTTGCATTCCTGGGATGAGTCCCACTTGGTCATGGTGTATGATCTTTTTAATGTATTGCTGGATGCGGTTTGCCCATATTTTGTTGAGGATTTTAGCGTCTGTGTTCATCAGCGATATCAGCCTGAAGTTTTCTTTCTTTGTTGTGTCTTTATCTGGTTTTGGGATTAGGATTATGTTGGCTTCATAAAAAGACTTTGGGAGTCTTCCATTCTTCTCAATTTTTTTCAATTAGTCTGTGAAGAACAGGGATTAGCTCTTCCTTAAATGTTTTCTAGAATTCTCCTGTGAAACCATCTCATCCCGGGCTTTTGTGTGTACGGATTCTTGTAATTACTACTTCAATTTCATCTGCTGTTATTGGTCTGTTCAGGCTTTCTGCTTCTTCTTCACTGAGTTTTGAAAGATGATATTTTTTCTAGAAATTTGTCCATTTCACCTAGGTTTTCAAATTTCTTGCAATACAGCTCCTCATAGTAACTTCTTACAAACTTTTGTATTTCTGTGGTACCAGTTGTAATCTCTCCTCTTTCCTTTCTGACTGTGTTTATTTGGGACCTCTCTCTTTTTTTCTTGATGAGCCTGTTTAAGGGCTTGTCAATTTTATCTTTTCAAAGAACCAGCTCCTTGATTCATTGATACTAAGAATTGTGCTTTTTTTCTCTATGTCATTTAATTCTGCTCTGATCTTGGTTATTTCCTTCCTTCTACTAACTCTGGGCTGTCTTCATTTTCGTTCTTCAACTTCTTGTAATTAATGGGTTAGGTTGTTTCTTTGAAATGTTAATACCTTTTTTAGGTAGGCCTGAATTGCTATGAACTTCCCTCTCAGGACTACCTTTGCTGTGTCCCATAAGTTTTGGGTTGTCGTGAGTTTATTTTCATTTGTTTCCAGAAACTTTTTGATTTCTTCCCTAATTTCATTCTTGACCCATTCATTGTTTAATAGCATGCTATTCAGTCTCCATGATTTTGAGTGTTTGGAGTTTTTTTGCTTAGGGTTGGTTTCTAATTTCAGTCCTTTGTCGTCAGAGAAAATGCTTGGTATGATTGCAATTTTATTGAATTTGTTGAGACTTGTTTTGTGTCCTATCATGTGGTCTATCTTTGAAAATGTTCCATGCGCATTTGACAAGAATATGTATTTAGCTTCTTTGGGATGAAGGGCTCTATATATATCAGTTAAGTCCATTCCATCTACGGCTTTGTTCAATGTCACAACATCTTTGTTGATATTTTGTTTGGAGGATCTATTCATTTTTGACAGTGGGGTGTTACAATCCCCTACGATAATTGTGTGTCTGTCAATATCGTTCTTGAAGT
>PVKM010008081.1:0-39854 GCA_004027735.1 Carollia perspicillata
GCTTGTTTTCAGGATAATCAATAAGACACTTATCTTGAAAGATTCATGCAAGTTTGGAATCAATTATGAATGGGATGATGATAAAACTCTGAGACAGTGTCATTGGATTTTAAAAAATTCTTATCAGAGTTATACTTCATTTTGTTGGTTGCTCTGAAATGTTATACAAATTTAAAAAAGAATGCTCACTCTATTATGCTATTATCAAATAGCTGGATTATGGCATGATTTAGTAGAGGTTTTCAAATTCAGATGCTATGGAATCTTAGGTTTGAAAATGTGTGTGTGGGGGGGGTTCCATCAAATATAAGAAGGGATGCAATATTGCATACAGTAGGAATGGCATGAATTTTAGACCTAACGAACTTGACCGTGAAACTGAGGCCCCACTAGTTAGGGACAGATGGCCTTGGGTACACATTACTTAACCTTCCAAAAATGAAATTCCCCTGAGTCAAAAGGATGATAATGGCATCGCCATCGTAGAGTTATGGCAAAGATGAAGTGCGGTTATCTATATGAAAAGGTTACCACCACCCCAAACGTGCAATAGGCACTCAATAAATGTTAGCCATTCCTAATAGTCAAGTCCCAACCCGGTGTCCTTGAACAAACGACTCGATCTCCCTGAGTCACCATTCACCATTTACAATGGTGAATTCTTTCCATCTAAAATGGAAAGAATGAGCATGTTGCAAGTCAGTTGGGGAGGTAAATGAGATAATGCGTGAAAGAGCATCTAATGCGACAACTGGCACATGGTAGGCACTAAACGCAGCACACAGTTCCACGGGGGAAGCTCACTGTCTCTCCTTCGTTCTCACACTCATAATACTTCCGACACCAGACGTGTGTGGGGGCGAGGCTCGCATGCTGACCCATGCTCTGGGGCGAGCAGTGGGTGTCCTGCAGTTCGGCTCCTTTCTCCCACCACCCAGAGTTAGCTCAGGTGGAGGGCTCGGTCCCATCAGAGTGCCCCCACTTCAGATGCCAGACTCAAGCAGTGGGGCCCCAGGCTATCGGGAACTTCTATCTGACTAGGCTACAAATCCAAGGTTCCCAGACCCTCTCCTCAGGTTCAATAATTTGCTGGAGCGGCTCATATTACCAAGAAAAACAGTTCACTTACTCTTGCCAGTTTATTGCCAAGGCTGTTTTAAAGGATACAAGTGAACAATCAGATGAAAACACATAAGGTCGGGTCTAGAAGGGTTCTGAGCACAGAGCTTCCGTCCCGGCCCGGAATGCCATCCCCCGGCCCCGGCCTGCAGATGTGTTCATCAGCCTGGAAGTCCTCAGAACACCTCAACACAGGGATTTCTACGGAGGCCTCTTAGGCACAATCAACTAGTAACTCAATCTCCAGCCCCTCATCCCTCCTCAGAGGATGGGAAGCTTCTAATCATGCCTGGTCTTTCTTGGGGACCAGCCCCAACCCGGGACCCCACCATTGGTTACCTCATTAGAACAAAAGATGCTCCTGCCACCCAGGAAATTACAACGGCCTTAGGAGCTCAGTGTCAGGATCCAGGGTCAAGGACACGATATTAGCAGGAGCCAGGGACAGAGGCCAACATATACTTGTATATTTCTTCTTATTTCACAAAAGTGTTCACCTAGAAAAACAAACTTAAAACAGAAGCAAAAACAAACAAACAAAAAAACCCCTAATCTTACCTTTCCACTTCACAAATAAGGAAATGAGGCTTAGAGAGCCTTATCTTGGCTCAGGTTTCTTAGAGCAATTATTTCACGGGTGGGCCTGGAATCAAACCTCTGGAGAGTAAGGAAGGTCGGCAGTGTGGGTGGGAGCACAGGACAGTAAGAGACACCAGTGGGATCGGACCAGGCTGTGCCACAGCTGGCAGTCTCACCCATCTGGGGCTCCTGGGGAAGGGAGATGAACCGGGCCCCTGAGGGGGAGCCAAGCCCGAGCCAGGCAGGAGAAGGGTTTGTGGTGTGAAGTGCCTTTGGTGAGGATGCTAGTTAAGTCAAGGAGTCGTGACGGGACCAGCATGGCAAAGAGAAGAAAGGAAGTATGAAGAAAACAGGGGGGCTGAGGAGCCCGGAGCTCATCTGACTCAATGCCAAGCATCCCTGGCCAATAAAAGACCAGCTGAGGGCCCATCAGCGGATGCAGCTTTGGGAAGCTGGTCAAGTGCTAGCTGAGTAAACCCCATAACTATGAGGCTGGTCTGCAGAGAGAGAGAGAATGCCAAAGGAACTCCCAGTTTCCTGGCCAACAGTTGTGGCAATGGTCTCCACTCAGCTCAGGATCCTACCTCAGAACGAACAGCTGCCAAGGCCTGTCTCCTCTTGGCCCTAAATAGATCAACATTTGGCCTGAGCTTGCAGATGACTTTTTGTGTGCCCCACATTTAAACTGTCCTTGTCGTCAGAAATAGCCTGGGGGTGGTCAGAAGCACCACATTGTAAATCTGATGCTATAATTAGTTCACATGGACATGGCCAAAGAATTCCATTTTGGGTTTTGAGTAATGGATCCATGACTGTCTTTGAAGGGGTCCCAGCAGAATCTGGGAGGAGGCTGAGTGCTCATCGCAGCCTTCCTCCGTCACCTCCATCCGGCCCGCGGGCACTCAGCTGCTGGACGGACCTCCTTTGTGCTTTGGCTCAGGCAAGAGAAAACCTCTCTCAGAGAATGGAAGATTCTCTCAAATAATCTCTTTTGAGATACTGTTTGCATGCACTGACGGGCCTAACTATTAAGCGTACAGCTTGATGAACTTGTACATGTGTACACATCCATGGAATCGTATCACCAGGTCGATATTTGGAACACTGCCCAGCACACCAGAAGGGGCCCCCTGGCCCCTTCAAGATCAGCGCCCCTCAGACAGGTAACTTGCTTTTCTGACTTCTCTTGGCTGGTTTTGACCTTTACATAAATGGAATGATAGCGTGAACTCTTTTAAGTGTCTGGCTTCTCTCAGTCAACAGTATGTCTCACTCTCAGACTTTATAATGCATATATAAATAACACCTCCGCTCACTTGCCTTGGGTTCCCATCCTGCGTTGGGCTCAGAGCAATCTTCACATTTAATCCCCACTGCAAACTTGTCAGATGGGAATCATTATCCCAGTTTTACTGATGAGGAAATGTGAACATAGAGGAATTAAGTGACTGAGTGCAAAATCCCAAGGCTGGAAATTAGCACAGTGGGATCATGGGTTCAAGTGTTTGTACTCCGAAATCCATATGCTTTCCTCTTGGTCAATTTGCTTTTGACTCTGGATTCTGGGGTCGGGAGTAATTCACATAAAGCCCTTCTGACACAATGTACACAGCAATAAATATTAGCTGCAGCCATGATGAAGATAAAGGGGATAACGGTCGTTATGCAGGGCCTTGTATGAACATTGCGGAAGCAGAAAGGAACATGACAGGCATGGGCCTGGGCCTCATGGCTCCTACAGCTGGTGTGAAGGGCGCACACAATAATCGTATAAATAACTATAATGATAAATTCTGACTAGGAAGGGAAGGGATGGGTTGCTTTGGGCCGTGGTGCACGGCGAGGCTTGGACGACATTCTTCTTTTTGAACTGTTGGAGAACAAGAGGGCTGGAGACCTTCAGCAATGTCACATAGCAGTTATTGAAGATGTCTAAAATATTCCCCCAAATAGGTATGCGACGCTAACCAGCTTTGCTCTAATAAAGCTCTTCACCTGAGAGGCTCAATTACATCTGCAGTGGACTCTTCAGAAAGAGCATTTAAAAGGCAGCTTTGCCCTTGACTCTTGATTCTGCATGTCAAAAGCACTTAACTCAAAAACCTCTGGATTACCAACACCAATCAAGGCATCTGCTCCTGGGCCAGACCACCCCCTGCCTGCTGCTCTGACACCGAAGGCACTTGTATTATCATTATATTATCATTGAGTCAATTGCAGCTTGGGAAGATGAGCTCAGGGGCCCTGATATTTCCAGGCCTTCTTTCAAGGAATCGCTGCCAAGTAGCTCTTCCCAGGAAACCTGCAATCTATATTCCATTTTATGACTTGAGATTCAGAAAAAACAAACAAACATATAATTCCTCTTAACGGATTCATCGTGATTCTAAATTCCTTTGAAGATGCTAGGAGAGCATCTCATCTTACACCGACGGGGCTAGGTTCTATCGTGGGTGCACAAAGCTGAATACTGTCAGAATTACTCTTGATGCGCTGAAATTTCCTTTGGAGCTGCCTCAGCAGGGTCAAGAGAGCCAGTTGTGGCTTGGCCTCATTCTTTTGGTTGAACCATCAAGCAAAGAGCCTGCCTGGGTTTACAGACCAGGTCCTTATAGCATGTACACTTTTAAGCACCTCACGTTAAAAGATGCTCCCACTACGAGACTTGCAAGGACAAAGACTTCAGAGAACAAAAGCTTCTGCATCTTCTCCAAGACCTCTGCTCAGTGAGAGGAAGGGAGGAATCCACCAGCACTATGGGAATCCCTGTTTGTCTTGTCTAAAGTTGAGATGGAGCAGGCTAACCTTGTGCTGGATGGCACACCCGAACTTCTGCTTAAGACCGAGTGATCCCCACAGCAAGCTGCCTCTTTTTAATACCTCCATGTCCTCAGAACTAGCAGGCAACAGTGCACAGTGTTGCCCACTCCACGTCAATGAAATGCCCTCTCCTAGCTGACCTACCAAGTAATAGGTTGTTGTAAAATAGGACATTTTGCAATAAGGGGAGGGGTAAGGATCCTTGGGTGGAAGTAGCCAGGAGCCACAGATTACCTCAATTTGGTGAAGTTCTTTCTAATAACCATAACTTGGCATAGTAACAGCTTTACTATTGAGCATGGCTCATCAGTATTTATAGACAGGGCATGATATCAGACTAAGGTCAGACTAATCAACCACCAATGAACCAATGACTTTTTTGTGACTTTGTCATTGGACTATAAAGAATTAGAAATGTAAAAATTGCATATATTCTTTCATAAAACTAAATGTATCCAAATTTCTAAACTGTCCTTATACACCAAAAGACAATATTGGCAATATCAGCTCATGAAGAATATGATTTTTTGGCAAAATACACCTCGTAGATAAGCAAACATGGATAGCTCCTATTTATAAGAAATATGCTTTGACGCCACCGTTTCTTCTATTTTAATATAATTCACATTTTTTTCTCTACACCAAACAGTAACCTCGGATGACAAGTGTAACATCACCCGATGGCAATCGTGATCAAAAGCATAGATCTTACTTCATTTTTACCTTCACCTGATATACTCCAGCCATGTATTGACCACTTAGGAACATTCTTCTGGCTGTAAATCCAATCGATAACTCACTCATGCAGAACATACAACTGTACATTTTCTGCTCACGCAAACCCATTGATAATGAGTGCGGGTTATGAAGCAGAGAAACCGAAGGTGTGTTCAAGTGCTGAGCGTTCCCCCTCCGAGGACTAACCTGAAAATGATCCTTGTCTTGCCTGCAAATGAAATATTTAAAACAATGTTTTGATGCCCCGAGTTACACCTGACATATTTGTCGATTTTCACAGACGCTAGGAGTGATTAGATTTGGGGGTCAGTTACTTTAAGGTCATCTGAAGACCACACATTTTAATTTCAAATAGAGGATGACAAACCTGATAAGCAAAACTTTATAAAATAAAAGGATATGAAATCAACTTACTCTACTAGTTGGTATGGGCAAAACTTTTGTATTAAGTCCTGTCATCTAAAGGTAGGGAACCTCGTGTTACAAGAGATAATTTTCCTGACAAATAACCTTGATAAGTTAAGGTGCCTAGAAAATGCACTGTAATAAACTACCTCTAACCCCGGGCAGCATTCATTCTCAGTGAGCAGGGAGAGCAGAGGGCAAGGAGACTTTGGTTTCATGTTTCAAGAAATTAATTTGTAAAGAACATAGTCTTAGGGGTTAATAATACATCTAGAAAAAAATCTTTATAATGAATGTGTGAGATGACAAGGCTAGCGGGCAGGCAAGAGGTCACAACTGCAAAGGGTTAAACTATAAAGACAATGAAATGGCCCAGAAGTGCTTTAAAACTCAATTAAAATAAAACCAGTTCCTGTTGGTTTTTCCAATCCAGATTTAAGACTCATTCTGTATTATCTATGCATATGAAAAAGGGTGCAGCGCGTGCATTTTGATTTATGCTAACCCACTTTCTTGGCTATAGAAAACACTGGCTTCCAGCCCAATGGATACAATAGCCACATGCTCAAGACCCTTAATTATCTAATTAACGTAGTGCCATTTTAGCAATTAGTTCACAAGACTGTACATAACTTTCTCTTTATAAGTTCAAAAATGTAAATATTTTAAAAATACTTGTTATATCACGCCATTTCCTGTGCATTAAGGGTATGTAACAGTGGTTAAAAACAGAAAGTGACCAAGAAAGCTTTTAAATAATAATCATTTTTAAAAACACACTGAACCAACTCTAATATGGGCAATAGCTGATTTTCACATGATTAAACTCATACGCCCTAATGAAATGGCATTACGAAATTAATAACAATCAGAGAAACTCTTCACGGAATATTGCTTTTCCTCCACATTTTCTCCCCACTGCCACCAAGGAGCTGCATTTCAACTTCAAATTCTTCGTATACTCTGCAAACCAGATAGTGTCGCAAGTTGCTTCTACAAGCTACTAATACCAAAACTTTGGGGTTACAAAAATAATGTTGTACAAAAGGGTACTTATGCAGAAGAAATTATTTCTGTGCTATATGTTTGGCAGTCTGTCTGTGATAGGACCACTGGCCGATACTCTGGACATCTGTCAAGGATCCCCGGTTTTCTGATGGACCAACCCAGTTCCAGGGAGGTGTTATTTATGTGGGACAACAGAGGCAGTCAATCTGTAATTGGTTCCAGCAATGACTGAAATCCTCTGTTGGCAAAGAAAACAGCGAACAGGGCCCTTGCTTTAAAGAGCTTGCAGTGTGACAGAGGAAGCCGGCAGCCACACGGAGAGAAGCGCTAACACAGGGCTCCCAGGCGCTGCCGTGTCTTAAACCCTGTGCGTTATTTAGAAGGCTCCTTCACAAGGCCCCGAACTTTTAACATTTTGAACTGAAGTTTATGGTTTGGAGTGAAATGGCGATGCTTTCCTTGGGTCTCAGGGAGTCTTCAGGGCAGGCTAATTCAAACAAAATATTTTCCAAGCGCTGTTAAGTTCCAGGCATCACTGTGAAGGTTTAAAGACATCTTTCCCTTATTTCACTTCTCACAGCTACATTCCAAGGTCTTTGTTTTCAGAAGACGGGGGAACTCCAATATTTCTCAGCCTGTTTCTCCATCTGTAAAGCGGTAGAGAGAGAGAATCTCCCTGCCCCCATGGACTCTCGTGTTCCACGTGTCCCACCTTCGGGATTGCCCGGGAGGCCTCCTCTTCTCCGTCAGAACACCACCTCCTTGTTCCCATCATTGCATATCATTGCACGTCTCCTGAGGCCCTGCTCCTGCTCCAGCCTCATCTTTTGCTGCTTCCTACTCCCCTGGTTTATATTCGATAAAGAGTGAACACCTGCACTGATCTGAGACCCTACACGCCTCCCTTCCCTTGATCCTTCTGCCCAGCGGAGGGGTTTGCCCGTTCTTACTTTGCCTGCCTGGTGAACTCTGCTCACCCTTCCTCTTGGCTGAGGTATCACCTCATCTATGGAGCCCGCCGTGCCTCCCTCTCTCACTTCTTGCTCTATGTCCTCCATAACTTAAACACATGTCTGCCACACTCTGTTGCAACATATTTCAGTCTCTATCTCCTTGACTAAGCTGTGAGTTTCACAAGAACAAAGCAAAACCTGGCCTTTTATCCCTAGTGCTTAAAAAAGCAACATCCAAAAGCAGAAACTTTATAATTATTGCTGAATCATTAAATGGATTTTTTATCAGATCCAAAAAAATGGAAAAAAAATACAACTGAGAATTGGAGAGAAAACATGAAGGAGTGACTGACAACATGAAAAAAGAAAGAAAAGACCCCAAAACTCTGAAAAGGGCAAAGAAAAAATGCAGTAGAGGTATGATGTAACTTTATCATCGTTTTGACTTCTTCTGTGCTCTAGGCTTCTGAAAAGCAAGGCATGTCATAACATTAACAATCAACGAATATGTAACAGCATTAGAAATGATAATCATTTATGAGCGTGTACGCTTACCACTAAACCAGTTCACACACAGCATTCTGCAGAGGTGACGCATGATGCAGGCGTCAGAGATGCAATTCTGAAAGCCACACGGAAAACCAGGCTTTCAGAAAACCATGAGGTTACATTCATTTTCATTTACCTATAATGTTGATGTATAATATTGATCTTTCTCCAAATGACCCATGGCTGGAAATGAATTTCTTTCATGTAGTTCATAACAACTATGTATCTATCCATCTACCTACCTATCTATCTATCCATCCATCTTACCTAAATATTTGCATATGGTATACACATATACACCTTATCATTAAGTGGCTAGAGACTTATCCAATAGTATAAGATTATTTTTAATTGTTGAAAGGGCAAAAAAGCATCAGCAACAGCTTAATTTTCTTGTGTTAAGGTGAGAAAGTTTCTAAGTACTTTCTGAAGCTGGTGGTCAGAATGATGTATGCCCATAATATTATAAAGTGGCTATAAGAACAAAGGTCTATATGTTTTTCCTTTCAAATCTGGATCCACTGACAAATGCTCTTGTGAAAATATTAATTAGCAAGTCTTCATTGTTTGAAAGAGCTGTTGGCGTGAAGGTACAATCGATAGCCAAAAACTATCTTTGAATACATTCTATCTAAGTAAGGTCCTGCAACTGAATTACCAATGGCACAAGTCCAAACAAGCTCAGCTGTGCGTGTGCTAAATTGTAACTTATACCATTGCCATTCCCTAGTAACAGATTCTTCACCAAGTGGCAGCGTCTGCAAGACTGCGAGGGTGATATAGTCAAAGAGAATGCCAGTACACAGCATTCCACCACGATGAACTTGGGAATTACCCAAAATGTCCTCGTGAAGGAACGAAGAATGAACACAGGTACAGCCACCCAATTGAAATGATTTAGTAACTAAAACCCAGAAAGGTTAAGTAAATTGCCCAAGGTCACAAAGTCAGGAAGTGGGAGAATTCGGAGCTGAACTCAAGCTTGTCTGGCTCCAAAGTGGGGAACTTCCTTCTGGTGGATTTGACCTTGGATGAAAGGGGAGCCAGGAAAACAGTGCCCTTGCTCATGGTGGCAGTGCTGGACATGATACCCTAAAGCAGGCTAAAACCTGAACAAGTTTTTATTGTACAACCTGAACAACATATGAAAACATTTATATTTAATTGTATACAAATATACTTTATTGTTAAAATTATATAGACACCATATATGTGTAGATGGATGAATAGATAGATAGATAGATAGATAGATAGATAGATATCCAATAAATCCAAAGGACTAGACAGAAAGTCTGTTGAGCAAATATTCACTTTCTACCCTCCCACCTCCTTGGAAGGTATAAAACTCCCCAATGGTAGCTGGGCTTGGCCAGAAAACTGGCTTCAGCCAATGAAATTCGAATAGAAGTCACAGGGTGTGTGAAATCTGGATCTAGCCTTTCTGAGGCATTGGAACCCAGCAATTTCCACCACGGGAAGAACGAACCCTGAATCACCACATTCACCCGAACTCCAGACGTGACTGGGAGGCAAGGCCAGTGGAGGCAACCTGTAGACTAACCAGCCCATTCCGGCTAGTTCGTTATGCAGCACGAGCACAGGGCAGAAATGGGATAGAAAACAGTGATGGTCAATCACAGAAGACTGAGCTGATGAGCAAAGCTTGAAAGGATGCCTGAGAAAGGACCGAGATGCCCGAGCCAGCATTTTCAGGTGGTCCCTGACCTGTTGCCAAGCAGCCTCACACTATGCATGTGAAGGGACCGAAATGGAATGCCATCTGCCTCGTGGAGGACGAAGGACAGTAGGCCCCTTTCAAGCCCGAGCCCAATGCCCCCAAGCAAGGAAAATGTGCACAGAATAAACAGAAATCACATCCTGGTTGTACCCTGAACTGATGGCAATGCCTGTTGGGAGAACTTTAATTGTGGGGGTAATTTTAGACAAAAGAAAGAAAACTGGACATTCTATGAGTTCTGGAAAATCATGGGAGCATTATTTGTTGCAGGAAAGTTAGTGAAACACAGAAGGATTGGAATGGAGACCATTTAAAAGATTCCTCAAGATCACAGCGATTACTTCTTCCCTTTCAAATGCAGAGTATATTGAAGTTTCTCTTAAAAATTCATATAGGAGAATCATTCTATGCAGCTGCAAGAGGGAAACTGTCAGACAACATTCCCAATTCAATATTATATTGTGCTTCAAGAAAAGATTTCCATATATTCTAGATTAAAAAAGCCTCATAAATAAATGATAATCCAGTGCATGCTGTGAAAAATGAAAAAAATAATTTTGTGTTTGCATTTTACTCCACCGAGTAAAATTTAATCTCTCTTTTAATATAGCATGCTTTATATAAAGAGGTAAAAAGATGTAACCTTATGAAAATTGATTTTTTTACATGCTTAAAAATGTCCCTTGCAGTACTTATCCAGGCGTTTTCCGCCGGGAGTGTGGAGAGGCATCACGCATTGAAAACTTCACCAGGTGGGGTTCAAAGTAAACGGCGTTACCATGATTTGATTTAATGAAGTTTTTCTTTACAGCGTTAAAACTAATCAAGACCAGACAGTGGCTTTATCAGTACACTGCCCATTATTCAGGTTGTGCTTTTAAAAAGGTATCGTGACCTCTAACAGTGGCAAGCACGCGGTAGGTGGCTAGTAATATTTGTCACATGCAGGGCTTACGGAAAGCAATGGAGCAAATCAAAGGCCTCAGTCTGAAGCTGACGTCACAGGATGTTCAGATGGGGTGCAATCAGACCATCCGGGTCCTTGTGCAGAAATACTCTTGGTTTTCTGAGCATTTCTCAGTGGCTTTATAAAGTATAGGACTGACACCATGTCCCCAGGATGTCTGACATTGCGAAGACAAGCCTATTACATTCCACTGCCCTCTAAACAAGTAAGTCCTAAACACCTATTATGATCAGTGGTGTTTGAGAGACCCTAATCTTTGAGGATCTAACAATTCTAATCTGAAAAGGAAACTAACAAGTGACAGTTTTGAGTGTTGCCAGGACGCCCCCTCCAACGGTGGGACTACTCTCAGGAGAGATGCTGCCTGAGGAAAAACTGTCTCAGTGATACTGCCCCCCACTGTGACTTTAATTTCTCCAGTATGCCAATCTGGCCCATCAGATGCATCCACCTAAAATAGCATCTGTACCATGACTCTCCTCTGTTCAAAAACACCACCTAAGAGCTCGTGCTTCCCAGGTGTGGGTGGCGGGTAGGCAGAGGGGAGGGGTGTGGTGAAAAGGAGGAAGATGCCTGCGAAGAGACACACAGGAGAAGCACTGGGAAGTTCTTTTTCCCAAGTTGAGTGACGGGTAGCTAGGCAGTCCTTCTATTTACCATTATTGAAAACATACACAAATTACTTGTGTGGACCACTGATACATATATACATGGCGTGATACTGAAAATTTAAAAATGCTCTGGCATCTTAAAATGGAATTAGATGTCAGATGCTTGGCTCTTCTTTTGTTTTTTTCTTGATTCATGTTTTTCATTCACTTGCTTTTCTTTAGAGTTTCAGTCCATATCCTTCTCTCTTCCATTTGATTTTGTTTACTTTGACCTATATTCTGAACTTTGCATAAGTTAAATCACACTGTGTAACTGCTTAAACCTTTGGGTAACTGCTTTTTCAATTCTGCATTATGTTTTTGAGGTTATTCTATGTTGATTCAGGTTATGGTGATTCATTTATTTTTACTGCTCTCTAGTATTCCACTCCATGAATCTACCCCTCTTATTTCCCCCCTTTACTACGGATGTCCTTTAAGGAGTATTCAGTTTCTTGGCTCCCAAATCTGTTATGACCTTGGACAAGTCATTTACCTTTCTAAGCCCTAACAGGTCCATAAAAAAAGCTATATAACTGACACACTCACACACACACACACACACACACACACACACACACACACACACACACACAAAGATTATCAGAGCTCCTAACACTTAAAAGCTGTCACTGCTCCTCTCTCCCTTATTGGGTGTTCAGAAATGTACATTTATTTCTCTTCTACTTTGAATATACATAGTTTTCCCAACCCACTTAGACCCAGACAAAGGATCAAGATTCTATGTCAAGCACAGACCTCAATTCTAAATTTAAGAGCCACAGGACACATGAACACGCTCTCACACAGTCAGTGCTTTGCCCTGACAAGGCGCCTCTTCACTCTCAGTTCCTTCCGCCTGGGATGCTTTTCCTCTGGCTCTTTCCACTGCTGGCTCCTTCTCACCTGCGAAACCTAAACTTTGGTGTCATCTGGCCATCGCTCTAGAGCACCCCTCCCTGACCTTCCTCTTTGGCATGGTGCCATGCTTGCTTTCTGCCCAGCGGCGTGTCACCATCGGAATATAATTTATCCACTCAATTGCTTATTTCTTGCCTGGTTCCCCCATGAATGTGAACTCCTGACAGGAGGCAAACTCTGGTTTGTCTGCAGGGTTCCCCATGTATCCTTAGCACCAGGTATCTAGTAGGAAGGTGGTGAATAAATAATTGTGGCATCAGTTCATCTACCGCCATGTGGCGGAACTGCAGATTTATATGGGAATTTACGCGTAAATAAAGCACATGAATGCTAGGCCCCTAATTCAGTTGTCTTTCTCTCCACCTGACCTTGCCCACACAGTTCCATTTCTAAAAATGCAAACTGGGCCCCAGGTCTTTCCTGTATTGTCACCTGTTTCCCCTTTATTATAAGCATCCAACGTAAAAGTTATATGAAAATAAATCAACAAAAATGATGCATTTTCTTTATCTTTAATCCACCTGATCATTTTAGAGTTTTAGTCTCACCAATAACCGTCCCATTGCAAGCTCTTCAGGTTGGAAATCATCTCTTCTCGTATTGGAAATGCAAAGAGGAAGCTTCAAGAGCCCCATATGACAATAACTACGGATATTTATGATCAAGGGAGATGATCGGCTAGAAGCAGTCACTCGTCAATGAGGTCACATCATATTACGAATGTGGTTTATTACCGGCTCCCAAAGATCTGCCCTCTCTTTGGTCAATAAGAAAAGGATAAAAGGTTCAAGATAAGGAAAAGGCACTTTATAAATGAAAACGCTCACTAATGAAATTAGTATCGTTATTGCAGGAAGTGCTAATTTTCCTGCTCACTGAGAGTTTAATAAAAATGTTATGTCTATAACTGTGATTAATCAGTGTGGTATTGAGAAGTGCAGAGATTCTCTTTCAACAAGGCAATTTTCAAAATTTGAAAAGGTGTAAATTTCATGCAAATTACTTCATAATCATATATATACAAAATGGAGCTGACAAAAATTGCCGTTAGGAAAGGAATCATTAACATTTAACATTCTTTTACTCCAACTGCTCCTTAAAAGGTATATTGCAAATGAGAAGATAGGACCCAGTGAAAAGCATACAGGTGAATGTCAACAAAATGGTAATAATTTTAAACAAACTGAAATGTGGGTGTTGGGTCTGAAAGCAACCTGAAATAGGGTTTATAGAGGAATTATTGCTTTAATGCAATGAAAATGAGCCCACTTGTTGTAATCACAATATAGAGAGACAACAAAGCACTTTTCTATTTCTGACTCTGCTCAGTGGGAAACAGTAATTTCTGCTCACGTGATTCCTTTAGAAAAAGTACCGAGGCCTCTTGTAACTTTAAACAATAGCTTGCAAATCTAGGGGCTCCCCAGACAGATAAAGTGTCCTGTTTGGTAACCTGCCTGCCTCACTCCGAGGGCCCATCTGGGACACGCTCCCCTCCCCACAGTGAACAAGCCACGGAGGCTGACTGACACCAGAGGCCTCCCACCCCTTTGCGCCTGGAACCCACACCAAGCACTATCTGGGTAAATCCAGAGCAGGATACTCACCTGTTTACATAGCTAAGGGGAGGCTAAGAAGACTTCAAGGGTAAATACGACAGTGCTAAGATTATCAGACGCTTCCACTGATGGCCCTTAAAACTTGTAGGATGCAAGCAGGAAAGCTAAACACACTCGCAGACACCGGTGCGGATATTGTGACGTGTCACTAACAGCCAGCTGTTTCTGGAGTTTTAGAAGTCGAAAGCCATTTCTTCTTATTTTTTAATATATAACTTAGAAAGCAGTGGTTAGCAATTTCTGGGCAATAACTCACAGAGATTCCAAATGTTCTAAGCACTGCCACGGTTCCTTGCATTGGGCGGATTTTTTTTCTCAAGCAGGCATTCGGAGGGACAATGTAATGATAAGTAGGAACCATTTTCCTCCCTCATCTTCATCCCATACCTCATACATTTTCGAAAATTATGGCCCTACTCAAGGCAGTTATTATGCACAGTTAATGTTCTTCAGAAGAGTTTTTCAGAGGATGATTTTTGGTTAAAGTGGCATATTTTAGAACCATCTGGTCACACGCATTAATGCATACTTTCGAATTCTGCACGGATTTTTACGACGGCGTTCTTCTGCCCTGTCTCTCCCATGCACTGCTTGTAAATAAGACAAAGACGCCCGCTGCCTTCCATCCACCGAGCAGTGAGCAGCAGCTCGAGGTTTAACATGGCAATGCATTTTCCATTATACGCTGAGATTAATAAGCCTCGCAGAGCCCCGGATGAGCCGCTGGAAAACAAGGGCAGTAAGGCGCTCATTTCTGTTCCATTAGATACGGGATGAGCCGCAGGCGCGCCACACTCTGTCACTCCAGCCTGGTAATGGGCCCTGCGCCAGACCACCCTGCTGGAGGCTGCACTGAACTTTCTCCTCTCTCTCCCCTGACTCAGCCACAAAGGCAGCACAGGCCAAGGGGAAGTTTCCGTGGTCCGGGGGAGCGCCTGGTTGGTTCTCTTTGCCCTAGTTTTGCAGCAAAGGGCGCCCTTTAAAAGTACATCAGTCTGGGATGGTGGGGGGCAGGGGTGAGTTTGGGGACCTTTCCACTTCTTGGCAGTGGAAGAGGACAGGCTCAGGGAGGCAGCACAGCCTTGTGAAAGGGCGAGGAGGTGGCGGCTAGAGAAGGGCCTTGGCCAGTAGTGCCCCTCACTAAGGAGGAATTCACGGTCGTCACCAGGCCTCTCGGACGCTCAGTTTCTTCTCCTGAAACTGGGGATGAGGAGCACCCCTACCTCGTAGCCTGAGATAAACAAATAATGAATCTGTAGCTCTAACCTAGTACCTGGCACACAGAAGGCACATGAAACATGTGCGCTTCTGCTATGGTGACACTGGTAATTGCTATGATTTTAATGACTGTTATGAGTATTACAAATACTGTCACTACTAATACTGCCGTTCAGAGACATAACCCCTCTGATCTTCAGTCCCCTCAACTGGAAAGACAGCCATGATCTCTCTGACGGAGGAATAAAATAAAGCACAAAGAGCAATCTACACATTTCTGATACACCAATGGTGCTCGGTTATGTTGGTCTTCATTTTTGTGGCAGCAATAATCCCACTTGAATGCCACTAAAACTCCCTGGTTTGCTAACTGTAATATTGGCTACTAGAAACCATATCCTAGCCCTGGCCGATGTGGCTCAGTTGGTTGGAGCATCCTCCTGGAGACCAGAATGTCAGGGGATCGATTCCTGGTCAGGGAAGATATGGGGGTAGGGGGTCAACCAATCAAGGTCTGCCAGTCTGTCTGTCTGTCTGACTCTCTCTCTCAAATCAATAAACATGTTTTGAAGATTTTTTAACTATGAAAGAAAACCATATCCTAGAATGCACTGGCTACAGGGGAGACAGTGCTGTGAAATCTGGCGGGTGTTGCCATCAGCCAGGCAGATATGCCCTCGGGGGTGGGCTGGCTCTTGGTTGGGGGGATGCAGCAGCATGGCTGTGCATCCCTTATCACCCAACAGCCAAGCCTGGGCTTGTCCATACCCACAAGCAGAAGGCTTCTAAGAGCAGCATGTGGGTAAGCACCAGGCAGAAGCACTTGTCAAGCGTTGGCTTGTGATATGTTTATAGATGCCCCCATGGCCAACATCAGTGCCAGGACCAATGCTGAGTAAAGGGTGGGAAAAGCAACTCCACTTTATGATGGGAGAGGCAGGGCATCGCAACACAAGGGCACGCGTGCAGGGGAGACAGGAAAACCAGTGGCCATTCTTATAATCTACCACAGGTAGATTACCTTGGTCATTAGCTTGGGCATTGCAGATTTCATATCCATCAACCAGAAGACAAAGATAGTACCAAGTAGCATGGCATATTTTTGAATCAGATAACTAATCAATTCTCTTGGATAATTTACTATAGTTTAACCCAAAGGCACATGTGCAGAGGAAAGATGGCATCCTAAAAGTCTTTTGGTTCTAAAAGTCTACCTTCAAGTTTTCTTTCAATAAAATTTTTTTAAGTGTGTGCAGCCCTGAGGAGGTGGCTCAGTCAGTTGGAACATCATCCCATACACCAGAAAGGTTGCGGGTTCGATCCCTAGTCAGGGTGCGTCCAGGAGGCAACAGATCAATGTCTTTCTCACACCAATGTTTCTCTCCCTCTCTCTCCCTCTCTCCCCCGACTCCTGTCTCAAATCAATAAGTGTATCCTCAGGTAAAGGCAAAAAAAAAAAAAAAAAGGAGTGTGTTTTCACACGTGTTTATCTCTGAACTCTTCCTTTAGCAGCGGCACCACTTGATGTGTTGGCATTATTGCCTGTCCGTTGTGTGCCTGAACCACCCCACCCCACCCCACCCTGGAGCTGCAATGGCTGCGGCGCTATTCAGAGCTCTAAAAATAAATAAATAAATACGTACAATAAAAGGAAAGTTTCAGAAGGCCAGCATTCACCCCATTCACAAGAAAATAGACGGAAAGGAAAGTATTGTCAGAGTGTTTTGCAAATGACATTTTCAGCAATAATAAATTATGATTTATTTTCCCATGTAATCATCTTGATTGCAGACATCCTTTTGGAGAAATCGCACGGCTCTTGGCCAGCTTTTTAAAGCCTTGCAAGACAACTTTCAAACCTGATTAGTATGTATGGTGGGAAATCAGATACATTATATTTAGCTTGAAGTGCAGAGCGCCGTGGGTGCAAAGAAAGAAAGATAGGCGGAGGGATGAAAAAAAAAAAATAAGAAGAACATCTGTAATCCTTTTCAGAAGGATCTGGGCGGCACACGCCAGGGTGAGGAGTGGAGCTGTTGAGTTTGCTCGAGTTGTCCTTAAGCAGCTCACCGACTGTGCATCGTCTCCTTCTCCTGCATCTCTCAGGTCGCTGAGCTGTGTGATGGGAGGGCTCTGTACACAGGGCAGCCTCGTGCGTCTCTGTTACAGCACGTAAGAGCTCGTCACTTCCATCAACACAGTCTTCCCTGTGTCAGAGACTTGGACTAGTGGCTTGCATGCTGCTTCTCCTTAAAATGGAACTATCAGCTTGTCGTTGGGCACAGGTGGCAGGTCTGGACTCGGCCTGGATCTCTGACAAGAAGCTACGTTTGGTACCAGGCTTCTCCAGCTGCAGTGTGCTGTATGCCTAGTGGGATCAAGACCAAGGGGAAGCAAGGGGGCCATCTGGGGCGAACGTTTTGGCGGTCATACTAGCTGAGGGTCCAGCAAGGACAGGATGGCACTCACAGGAACTGAGAGGGTATGTCTCCTTAAACGGATGCTTCCAGTGCCTGGCCTGCCTAGTCCCGGCCCCGACCCTGAGAAGCAACAATAGAGGAGAAACGCATACTCCCCTGGGATGTGAATGTACGCGGTAAGTAGCTAAAACATTAGTTCTTAATATTAATACAGGGTGGCTATGTTAGGAGTAAACTGCAGAATTTGCACGGGCTTTTGAAATAAAATGAGATTTCAGAGGACTTCTGTGTATGGAGGGGGAGTTTGAGGCGACATTCCCAGACTCCTCAAGGCCCACACTCCTTTTCCTCCGCCCGATAGGCATTCACTACGGAAAGATTTGAGAGGTTCGTAATGTCTAGAGTGCCTGGATCCAATTTAGGGCTCACCATCTAATCTGAGCTGACAATCCCATTCGCAGAACAAGGGGAGGGACATTTGCTGAGCGCCTACTGTTTTCCCGAAGGGGGCAACAACTGAGCACTCCTTCGGTGCTGCTTAATCTTTACAGCAGTCCCGACCAGGAAGGCATTCTGGGTGGGACACTGAGGCACAGGGAGGGCCGTGATTTGAATCAGGTCGTACAGGAGACCAGACTTTTTTGACTCCGCTCCATCTGCTGGTAACTGAAGATCCTGAGCGCCGTTCCACCTCTTCAGGCAAAATCACGTGCTTGGCTCCCAAGGAGAACATTCTGTCCAAGACAAGACGGAACCTCCGACCCCACCTAAAGCACTCTACCTAAACTTCCTTTCTTTGTGTCTTAGATAGCTTCCTCGAGTACCCCCCTTTCTTTTATATTAAACGTCCTGCCTCTAAGAAGTCTTCGAAAAGGTCTTAGCTTTTCCCCGTTTATTTTTTTCTTCCCCCGTGACTTTGGCAGGTAGAGTCCTAAACTGGCTCCCAAGATTCCAGGCTTTCTGGTTTGCACCCGGCCTTCCCCAATTATTCCATCAATCACTCATTTAGGTCCTGCTGTAAAGGGTTTTGCAGATGTTCACCAAGATTCCAAATCAGTTGACCTTAAGATAAGGACACTGCCCTAGTCACATGATCCCTTTGCATCTGAGTCTAGATGTCAGAGTCAAGGAACGTCCGAGATCAAAGCAAGGGCAAGAGGAAGGCTCAATGCACAGAATAGTCCCCACTGATAACTCTGTGGACGGAAGAGCCATGTGGCAAGGGATGCGGGTGGCCTTAGGGATGGAGAGTGGCCACCAGGTGCTACAGAGAAAGGAGACTGCAGCCCCAGTCTTACAACAGCAAGGAACAGAATGCTGCTGCCAGCTGGAGCAAGCGTGGGAGTGGGTTCTCCTCCAGGGCCTCCAGAAGTGAGCGCAGCCCTGGCTGACACCTTGAATCCCTCCTGATGAGGCCCTGAGCAATGAACCTGACCACACTGTGTCCGGACTCCTGATCCCCAGAACTGAGAGCTAATGGATGGCTGTTGCTTTGCGCTGTTAAGTTTGGGCTGACTCGTTATGCAGCAATCCAAAACAAACGTAGCAGCATGCAATAATCCCAGCTTCAAAAGAAATACTTTCACTGTTTCTTTGGCTTTCAGTCACTAACCCTTCAGAGTATAAAATTCTTCACACAGAAACTCAATCGTCACTGCTGTATTATTGTTTCAAAATTCATTACTGAAGAATTAATTCCAAAACAATGTTTTTCACTAGTATTGCTCATGACGGTAATATGATACTGCAGCCAGTGAATCGAGATCGGCAGCTACTGAAATTACTTTCTGATGGCATGTCTTACCCAAAGTCTAGTAAGGACAGTTTCAGATTCAGGCACAGCTCAGAATTTATTCTACAACAGCTAACTGTTTTGGTAGCACTGACTTATTCTAAGCGACTACATAGACAAAAACCCTGCCATGGGTATTTTTGTATCACATCTCATGTAATATAATCTTCCAAACTGCAGAGATTAAAAAAGAGAGAGAACAGCTTTGTAAATTTCTTCTTATCACCAAAATTACACACAAAAAAGATGAGAACCCTCCAATGTCACTAATTTTTCTGAAGCACTACATTGGCAAACTCCTGAGACCTTGGCTATTTCGGACAAAATAGGGCAATGTCGGTTCAGGAGGACGCCGGGGAGCTGGGCTTTCTGCAACCAATTGTACGCCAAGTCATACATTGAGGAAAAGCATGAAATTAAAGGGGGATAAAAGGGTTGAGGTTGTGGCTCTGTGCCTGTACACTGGGGGTCTGTAAGATAAATGGGCTGAGGATTCTTCCGTCCATTTCTGCTCTGCATTCACACGATTAAAGTCATTAGTTAGAACCCTCTACCAAGAAGCTACTGCAAGAATGGAGTTTCCCTTAAGGAGGAGGATGAAAAAAGCAAAAAAAAAAGAAAGGCAAAGACCATCCAAATGAAATGCACAAAAATTCATGCACATGAAAAGCCAAGCCAGCAGGTGTTTGCTAATAGTGATGCTTTTAAAGTCATATGCTGCCCTCAGAGCCACCACATTCTGAGTCTTTCAATAGCAGACCGTGCTGCCAATATTTAGGAGGAAGGGAGAAACTGAAGTGAAGTTATTTTCATGAATTCACCGGCCAGGCAATGTCTCACTCCTTCCTCCCCACACCAGAACTTCATCTGCTTGCCCTTCTACACCCAACCAACAGCCACCGCTCATTGTCCACCCAGCCCTGGATCCGGCCTCCCCAGTTTCTTTCCTGGACTCGTCTAAGAGCTCACCTGCTGCCAGTCCTGCCCTGCCAAGCCCATCCTTCTCAATGAAGCCAGATGGCTCCTTCTAAATGTGCACTCGGTCCCTTTACCCTGTTCGGGGTACCAAAGATCTGTAAAGCTTCCTAGCACTTTCCATTGCCGTAGAGATAAGATCCAGAATCTTGCCCGGGACTCCCAAAGCACCTGGGGACTTAAACCTCCTTTACCCTTCTGCTTTTACCGTCGACACCACTGTCCATATCCCAGGCTGGCCTCCAGAGAGAATCACATGGTCTTTTTCCCAGGGCCCAGGTCTTCTCTGGATGCCCTAAATGGGCAACAAAATCCTTGTCCTTAGGGGAACGACAGTCTGGGGTGGCCAGCAGTACAGTTGTGGTTGTAAAAGGGTATTGTGGGAACAATGGAAGACAGAGGGATACTCAGCCCTTACTCAACTTTTGTGAAAAGAGGGGGTTTAGGGGTTAGACAAATCTTTTAGAAGAGTCAGGTAGTTTGGAGAAGAAGAAAAGACATAATAAGCAAAGGGATCTGCACATACAAGGCCTGGCTGTTCAGAGCACCATCAGATCTGGGACTGAGGAGCCAACATGCTGGTCAGCTCAATGAATAGGAAATCTAGCATCACGGAGGCCTAGGAGAGGTCACTGCGAGAGACAGGGCGAGGAGTGGGCTCGTGAATTGGTGTACCTGCCATGTAGGGTTGCAAACTTCAAGGCCTAGGAAGCCAGGGCATTTCTCTGGCAAGGGAAGTGGGCCTGGTGGGCACTGTGGAAAACCAGAGGGCTATGCCCCAGCTACAGAGGGGCAGCTACAGAGTCCAGCACGCTGGTGCCATTCAGAAGTGCAGGCACAGCAGGCCAGCTCGGCTTGTCCCACAGAAGCAGGAAATCCCAATTGCAATACGAAGTCTCCCAAGTGTTCTTAAAATATTGGCAACTAACTTCTTTCATTAAGAAAACAAAACCCTGGCAGTCCCAACAAGAGACATCTGCAATCCACCAAGTTGCAACCTCTGGGATAGGAGCTGGAAACGAGGATGGAGTGTGCAAGTTTTGGAAGATGTTCTTGCTTCTTATCCAGGGATTGGAAAGGAAAAAGCATTCAAAAGAAGGGTCCCTGGGGCGAGAGCAGCAGCCCGGGGCCAAAGCTGTTCAGGGGTGAAAGCAAACGTCTCCGGAAGAGGGGAATGAGGCCAGTCATCCATGTATTAGTTCATGTAGTGCACAAATACTCATTGAGGGCCTACTACGTGCCAGGAACTGTCCACACTGGAAAAGCAGCACTGAGCAAAATAGAAAAAAATCCCTGCCTTAGAGGAATGCACATTTTTGTCCTCTTTCCAAGGAAAACGAAAGTGGGAGAGTTTCCAGTGGTTTTAGCAAAGGCTCTAGCAGACCCAAGTTCACTCTTTTCCATTCCAGTCCTATTTATTCCCTTTGCTGAAAACCATACAGGGCCAGCCACCCGGAAGTAAATGCAGGAGGTCCCGGGGGGCCCAGGGGTCCAGCTCTCCAGAACAGAGGAGCACCGGGGTTGCCTCCCCTGCCCTCTGCTGCATCCCCCACACCGGGAATAGTGCCTGCACAGAGCCGGCATGCAACAAACATTTGCTGAATAAGTTTTATAGTTTGGGACTCAGAAGCATTACTGAGATTCCAGACGAAAATCACTAAAGCTGGAAATGGATTTTGTACATTAAATGCGTTTCTCTTTTGCTTCCAGATCTCTGTGACGGTAAATAGGTAGAACAGTCTTGAGGTAAAGGAATGTAACAATATGCCCTTCTTTCTGTTAACAAGACTAGGTATGCAGAAACGGGCCGAGTCAAACCTAACAGCCGACTTCAAAACAGAGAGGAGATGGAGGGGCGTGGAGCTGCGGCAATCTCCCTGGCACAGCTCCATCCCTGCCCCTCACTTGCGACAATCCCATTCCTCTTGACCTTACTGCGATGGGTTTCAAACTTTGCCCATCCCGGGGAAAACAAACAGAGATCAGTGTTGTGCAAGATGATACCTAGGTGTATTCAGCTGAATTCTTTCCTACACACGGACACCAGCTAGGTAGGAGCGGGCAACAGTGACCCGCCACCTGTCAGTGTGGCTATCTCTGCCAATTGATTTCAGGTACCCTTTCAATGGTAGATACTTCATAATTTATCCTCGTGCCAGAGCAGTTCAGATCACACCCAAGATAAATGAACCAGCGCGGCTGTGGGAACAGACCATTCCATCATAGAAATTCCCTGGCCGTGCCTGGTGCTCTGACCCACGAGAACTCTGCTCCCCACAAGTCTCAGTGATAAGATCCCCTCTGCCTCACTTGAACCAGAGTCTGACAGCCAGCCATATGTTACCAAGAGCCAACTGCCTCCATTTTGTGATGTTGGGTTGTGTTTTTTTTTTTTTATTCTTTATTTCTTTTTAAAGAAGGAGGGGGAAAGTACCCTGCTTATTTCCAAACTCCCTTGCATCTGATGTGCAATAGGCTGGCATTTGCTGTTAAAGCAGAAAATTATAAAGAGGGCCTAATTGACCCTCCTGTGTCTTTGAAAAAGCCTGTCTGTGGTCTCTAATTGACCCTCTAGGTACCTATGGAACAATGAATGAATCTTCAGGAAATAATGGAGGGCGATGATTAATAGCCCAGGTCTGGCTGGACCTCTGTCTCTTGCAGCTCGTTGCCCAGCACTTGCCTCCCTCCCTCCATGACACTCGAGTCCCTGGATTTCATAAGGAGCGATTTATTATTATCGCTGAATAATAAATACCCTGTAGTCGACACTTAAAAAAATCGGACACGTTGTGATTCTGCAGAGATTGGGATAACATTTATTTAAGCTGCCATTCTTATTCTTCCCCTTGACAATGCTCCGAAGAGTCTTCCTCCGGTATTTGTGGGCAAAGTCAAAACAGGAGTCTCCTCTCAAGTTTCTAGTAAAACACCTTCAAATGTGAAGTAGAAATTGTGGCTTTTTTTCCCTGTTGCACAGTGAATGTCCCCTGTTCCACCTTATTCACTGAGTTACAAAGCACTTCGGGAGTGCACAAGAACAATTGTGGTAGTAATAAGTGACATTCCTTTAGTGTAAAGCGCAGAATGGCCACTCTCATATATTATCCTGAGGAATGTTCACAAAAGCCCTGAGATGTAGTCAACGCTATTATCCCCATTCTTCAGGTGAATAAGCTGAGGTGCACAGAGAATAAGCAATTTGCCCCAAGTCATGAGGCCCAAAGCCCCAGTTCTGCATGCCTGACAATAGTCAACGATAATGGGGCCAAAGTAGAAGGTTAATGCAAAAATTTCTGAAATACGAGTAAGATAATAAAAAGGAATACCTTTCCTTTCTTTTCATTTGGCTTAAAAGTGCTTCCTTTCCCCAGACAGGGCAGGAGAACACATTTAAATTTAGAAAGATGCACTTCTCCAGAGGATCATAAGAAGCCAGACAGGGTTTTTTTTTTTGTGGGATTTTTTTGTAAATTCATAGCATTCACTATATTTATAATTAAAAAATATTAAAAAGAAACGGAAGAAGGAAGACAGGAAGAGAAGGAAGGTGGCAGAGGGAGGGAGGGCGAAGCCACTCACACTCTCCCCCACTCCCGTGAATGTCCCCACCTTCTTCAGAACACTCAGTGGTGGGGGGGCCAGAAGCTGCCAGCCAGGCCCTGCGGGGTGTGCTGGGCCCCTTTTCTCCTTAGTCAGTGTTTTGTGGGAGAACAGGCTGCCTATGCAGCAAAATTAATGCTTGGGTAAGGATTACAAATTCTGTGAAATGTACGCATCCTCTTCCACGTGAGGCCCCGCCTCTGTCATCAGAAAGCCCTGGGCCGCCATGCAGAGTCACGGGCTCGGGGTGAGCAGTGGGCTTCTGGGAGCCAACAAATCTGTGAGGCCCTTCTGGGAGTGACTCAAAAATAGAGAGTTGAATAATCAAATCTGTGGGCACTGGAGGAATGCCTTTATACCTCCATGGTCCCATTAGGAATTGTTCTGATTTTAAAACGAAACAAGATAGTCCTGGGGATTTTTGTCCAAAAGCAGACCTTTCCCAGGGTTAGTCAGTTCCTAGAGATAGGAAACAACTCATCCAAAATGCAACAAATGAACAAAATGCAAATGATAACTTTTCAAATGCAAACCAGCTTCCCCAGAGCCCTCACCCCTACTGTTTCCATCCTTGGGCTCCCAAATTCTATCTAGGCCACTATCACCCTGCCCTGATCACCCCATGGCAGGTCCCAGACAACTAGGGGCAGCCAACGTGCTGCAGAGCCCATCGGAATTACTTAAACAAGCCAATCCTAAGCCTGCATACACTGCCTCTCCAGACCTTCCTGATGAAAGCACCACAAAGCCTCTCATCCTCCGTTCCCTTACACCTCTGCCTTCTGACCAACCCCGGCACTTCCTTATGTGGCCCCCACACAGCATGACATACCCTCTTTCTCTTGAGATCTAGGAGCGCGACAAATCATCTTTTTGACAGCAGTTGACTCCTGATCTCCATACTTAGATAACAATAAAACTTATTAACACAAGAAGCGCAGGAGGGATGGAAGACAGAAGGACCAGAGGGATGGTGGGAGGGGGAAAAAAAGAAAATGACTGAAGAAGGAAATAAAGAATGAACAAATGATAACTAACTGGAGACCTGTTCTTATTTTGAAAAGAAACAGCCATTTAAGCTGTAGAAGGTACCTTCCCCTTGGGTTGTGGATCTACACCTCCAAGCCAGGTGTGTGCGGCGTGCCTGACCGGAAGCCTGGCCTCTGCCCAGTCCTCGGGGTCCACCGGGCTCCCAGGCCCTCCCAGCTGCTTCCCGAGTCTGCCACCTCAGTCAGGACACCAGAGCAGAATTTAATTTCCTTGCATGACAGACAGTTAACGTCCAGTGTGGAGCTGGGTTATAAAATGGTATCAGACTATAAATAGAATCATACCAGTTCCTTTTAAATAACTCTCAGTGCTTTTATTCATTGAGATTCAGACGGTATGGAGGGTGAAGATGTGCCTTCTCCTGTCCCTAATAAAACCCCCCATACGGAAGCAGATGGCTCTGTGTGAATGACAGTTTACAGGGTGAGATGGCTCCATCAGGGCACTATTACAGTCTAATCTTTTGGGGAGGGAATAGGGTTAAGTAAATTCAGCTTTAATTGGAGATCACACTTACATGTGAAGTTTGCGGTCAGTTTAAGGAGTGCCTTGGTGTTTGGGTCACCCCACCAGCAACTTCTCCATCATTTTCCTTGAAGAGGGAACCCCAGGAAATGGGTAAGAAAGTATGTTAGGAAGCCAAGGATGGCTAGGCCCCTCCTAAGAGCTGGTTCTAGTAACAACCAAGAGCCCTCTCCCATTCAGTTCCCGGTCTCCCTGTGTTAGCTTCCACATGGAAAGGGGGCAATGAACCCTGGCCGGGAACGCGATCAAAGTGGTTTCTGTTTATTTTGATCCGAAGCATGAAATGGAGAGTGATCACGCTGGCCTGGAGGAAGAACAAAGCCTGCTGGGCGCTGAGTGTTTCTCGGCTTGTCAGGATCTGAGCCCTGGTGGCTGGAAGTGGCTGCCTCACACTTCCTATATTCACCATTCACAGCGGAGGTGCAAGGAGCAAACAGCTACCAGGCATACTCGTCTAGCGCCAAGGCACGCGTCTCCTGTGGAAGAGTGACCTTAACAGAGGCCTTAGCCCTGCTTCCCTGGAACATTCCAGAACTTGCAATAGAAAGATGAATGCCCCTGTCTCTAAGAAAGTGGGGAGAGAGCCTTGCATTTCCTTACTACTCTGGGTCAGTTTTAGGGTTAACATTTTATGTAAATAAACATGAGTTCAAATGACCACTGGCCCTCTTCTATTGTGAAAATTCAGACATTAATACACACGTGTATAAGATACGTGCCTAAATATTGTAACACCCAGGAAAAAGGCAGGGGGGATTCTGTTTCCCTTAGGTTTCTTCCAAAACCAGTAGTATGATTCCTTAGTATATTGTGGAACATGTTACTTGTTCTTCAGAATCCTAACTCTGTAACATCTGTCCTCAAAAGACTTTGTGACACACCCTTAAAGTCATCAATGAGCCCTGATTCTGCAGACAAGAAAGTACAGCATCTCCCCTATTCCTTCCTTTCCTCTTCATCCTTTAAAAAAAAAAAAGGTCAGGCCTGTGCCATTTTGTTCCAAATCCTCATTCCAAACTCTTGACGTTTTCCAAAGTTGCCCAAGTTTGGCAAGTATCGTCGCCAAGCTGGCCGCGCCGCCACATCCAGCCACCACGGCTCGGCTGTCGCTGCCAACAGAGCCAGAAGCAGGAGGTCTGACGAGCAGCGTCCAGGTTAACAGGAAAGTCCAAAGCAAGGGCTTTGAGTCATGTCAGGAATAAAAATTCAAAAGATGAGCACTCATTCGTGGTTAAAAATATCATGTTCTTAAAACATGAAAATCGAACAAAAATGATTTTTGAAATCATCTCTCCCAGACATGTGCTCCAGGGGCCAGCACAACACGATCCACGGGCCAAATCTGGCCCACCACCTGCTTTTGTAAATATAGCTTTATTGGCACACAGTGTGCCTATTTGTTTGCATAGAATCTACAGCTGTTTTCACTACACAGCACCGTTTAGTAGTTGTGAGAGCTACGACATGGGTCACAAAGCCAAAAACATTTGCTCTCTGACCATCTACAAACTTCACAGACCCTGTCCTACACTGAAAATTAGTTTCTGTGACCTTCACATCCTTGGATCTGTTTTGTCATCTTTGGACTATAGATAGGATGATCAAATAAAAACACTTTTAAAAACATTTTATTTATTTATTTTTAGAGAAAGGGGAAAGGAAGGAGAAAGAGGAGGGAAACATCAATGTGTGGTTGCCTCTCATGCGCCCCCGACTGGGGACCTGGCCTGCAACCCAGGCATGTGCCCTGACTGGGAATGGAACCTGTGACCCTTTGGTTTGCAGGCTGGCATTTAATCCACTGAGCCACACCAGACAGGGCAAATAAAACATTCTTATGAAAGTATTAATAAATTATTAATTTGAGTATAAGGAAGAGAAAGTCAAAGAACTTTTAAAGACCAACAATTATTATTTTTGAAATAAAAAAACTGATCTATATCAGGTCACTCAATTCAGCCACAAATATTTATTAAACATGTATTATGTAGCTGGTATTTTCAACATGGATATATTCCTTGATTGTGAAAAAAATATGTCAGTTCCTCCTTCTGCTCCCCGCCTCCTTTTTTGTTTCTTTTCAATCCACTATGCCCTTGTTCGCTCTGCCTGGTCAAATGAAAAATGCTTTACAAAGTCTCCACTTCTGGTAGGCGTCCTGCCCAAAACAAAGATTATAGACATATGTTTATAGGTATTTGGGTAACTCCGGTCATCTCAGAAGTACATTTTATCTGGGGGCTCGATATCGAAACTGTAGGATTAAGCCATTTGGAACATACTTGATTCCTGTAATATGTAGTGATTTTGCTAATGTTGTTCGGTTTTATTTCCTTGCCCAGAATGATTTCCATTAGCTGGTTTGCAGATTAGCCGTCTAATCTCCTAACAAGAGCTCTTCGATCAAATGGTCTGAAGTGGCCCCGTGTCTTGCTGCTGCCAAGTGACTGATTTAAGAGATGGACAAAAAGTAGACACACAGAAGTCTAGATGGTGTGATTAATGGTCGATCCAACTTTCTCTGAGCAGCATATCATGACTTAATGGGAAACCCTGAAGAGATTAAAGGGGGGAATTACATTACTATGAATAATATAAAAAAGTGATATTCTGCCTAAAAAGCTTTTGAGTGCAAGTGACTCGAACAAATATATTAACAGAGCTTATAGCAGATTCAATCAGGTTGAACGTTCCCCAGAATTTATTTTGAAATAAGCTTTATAGACCGGAGATGTGAAGAATGAACCTGTTTGTGACTGGCAGGAAAGCTATTGACATGCAGATTTTAACTCTGCCTTTGATTCTGTGGAGGCTCTATTGTCCAGCCCTTCCTACCTGCAGCCTCTCCCAATTACAGACACCGTACTCTGGCACCACTCACAACGCCACGATTATGCTCCAGCAAGTGAAAATTTATTTTCCTCACTTTATTCGAACTTCTAAAAATCAGTTCAAATTTGTAGTGATCAGGCACTAATAAAGCTATTGTGTTTAAAAGTGTGAGTGTCACTCCAATCCATCCATCTGTTGGAAATGTCAACTCAGGGGCACACTTGGGGGCCAAAGCCTGACACTTAGGACACAAACCGCCTCTACGAAAATGAGCTGCGTGTTCACTTACAATTATGCTGCGATGTTAATGAGGTTACGGTGGGCGACCGGTTAACGGGCTGCAGCCAAAAGGCAAATATTGAAATGAAGGCGTTTATTTTCGAACCAACAACCCTGAACTGAACCATTACAATAAGTCCCATTAGCAATGTAGTTATTGGGCAAAATAATTTCATCTCTAAAATTAATTAAATAAATTAGAATGACCTGGAATCGTTTCTGTGGCCAGCGGACGGAACAGCACTGCATGAAAGGCAAACTCATTTGGAGTCACCTGGCCCATCAGTTCCGTGACGGATTATGTAGAAGTTGATGGGAAGTGAAAGTTGAAAATATGATTCATCCAATAAGGCAGTGACATGCTCTGAAGGAGTTTGCAAAGGAATTTTTCAAATAAACTCTATTTTATTATTACTTTTTTAAATCTGGAAACACAATGCTACTGGATTGCGATATAAACTATGTTGAAAGTTCATCGTTTAGAAAATTTTGAGTCTATCCGGAGCTGTCCATATTTTATTTTTCTAAACAATCCGGATTTTTTAAGCAATGAAGATTAGTAAAATATAGGACAAGTGGAAGGAATGGGTGAGGTTCAAATGTGACTGCCAGGTGTTTGAAGAGAAGCAACAGCAGACTCCAGGTTCAAATCAAGTCACAACCCTAGACTTTCTGGGTCACCTAATGAATGAGAAGTCCAAGTACATGAAGCACTGAGCCAGGAAATCATGGTCACAGGGTGTTATACAAATGCTAGCTAGCTTCTACACCTCAAAAGCACATGCCCTGCCGGACCATATAAGCTTGGTGTTTGAGTGCCTACTCTGCCACTTACGAGCTTAGAGAAGCATCTCATCTCTTTGTGCCTCACTTTATTCATCTGTGAAATGGAGATATTCACAGTACTGCACTGTTGTATTAAATTGAATGGACCGATACACACAAAGTACTTACTAGAGTTTCACCTGCAGAAAAGCTCGAGGAGGTTAGCTTCACCTGTCTCCATGGGTTGAATCTGGCAGGTGTTCCAACGGGTCTGGTAGTTCTTTGCAAATACTGCTATGCTCAGCTTTCTAAGGTTTTCTCTTGTCTCTTTAAACCTGGCTTTCTCAAAGCATGTTTCATAGGCCCTCTGCACCAGAAGAACCAGGAGTGCCTACTTAACATACAGATTCCTGGACCCCAGCCCGGATGCACCGAGCCAGAAACTCTGGGGGGTGGAGCCCATGAACTGATATTTTAAAAATAAGTTCCTAATTGAGTCTTGGAGACCGTGAAGTTTTAAGAATTCCTTATTTCAACAAACAAGATGGAGACAACGGAACCACAAACCATCTTTCCTTGAGCGAATTAATTGCAATTCCACGCGGCATTATATGATTACAAATTGATGTGACTATGGGTCCAGTGTTCTTTTGAACAATCCCTTGCTTTTGTTTTCTAGGCATGTGCCATGCAGGCTGCCTTTCAGGTCCTGGAACTTGCTGTCCACTGGACCAGGCCTTAAAGTCCCGGTCACGCCTGCTGTTTGAGCTCTGCCTGGTCAAAGGCCTACTCCTGCCTAATCCCTTCCTTCTCCCTCACAGGCCTCCAGCCAACCTCACCTCCTTGAGGAAGGCTTCTCTGCCCTCCAGACTAAGTCACAGCCACCTGTTCAAGGCTGAGCTAGTACTTTACACTCTATGTCATATCACTAACCATCTTGCAATTACTTATGTGAATTTTTTTAAAGACTGTTTTCTCTTCTTCCCTGGTAATGGGGGATAGGGACTGTTTCTTCCTTATCCCTAAAACATCCCTATGCCCAGCAGGAAGCATACTATGGCTTGAACTGTATCCCTCCTAAACTCACACGGTGAAGGCCTAACCCCCAATGTAACTGTATTTGAAGATGGAATCTTTAAAAAAGTAATTAACATTAAGTGAGGTCATAAGGGTGGAGCCAAATCCAATATGACCAATGTTCTTATAAGAAGAGGAAGAGAAACCAGGGACATGCCCAACAGAGGGACCCCTGTATGAAGATACAGGGAAAAAGTGGCCATCATAAACTAAGGAGAGAGGCCTCAGGAGAAACCAGCTCCACCACCACCTTGACCTTGGACTTCCAGCCTCCGAAACCGTGAAGAAATAATCCCTGTTGTTTAAGCCACCCAGTCTGTGGTGTTCTGTTGTGGCAGTCCTGGTGAACTGATACAGAGCTGCTCCGGAGTGAAGGGTCACACAGTGACCCTTCAGTGACCAACCATGGCTGCTAGGCATCACTGGGTGGTGTTCTCCTCATTCCTGCTTTATCTGGGGGAAATGAGACTGCTGAACCCACTTATAAGCAGATTAAAAGAAACAATCGGAAGGCATTCCATGAGCAGAAGCCATGATGGTCACGTGGGCAGCAGAGCTTGGAACCAACACAGCGTCCCTTGAGCTGGGACCTGGGCCATCACTTAGGCCACACAGCTTTCCTTCTACAAAACCCCTGACTCTTATAAACTGGCCCCTACCCGGCAGCCTGGATGCTTCCAATGGGAAGGGAGCCACCCCCTGATCAAAACGCTCCACAGTCCTGGGGCGTAGAGGTTAAGTCTTCCCAGAGAACCAGAGTGCACTGGCGATTCCTGGGTATCTGCTCAGGAGAACCCTTGAAACGAGAATGAAAACTTAACTCACGTTTAATCTGGTGTCTTGCTGTTAATCTCATTTTTAACACCACCATTTGAACCCCTTGCGCATTGTGCTGAGTCGGCCAGGCTCTGGTGCCACACAGCTCTGGTTAAGTACCGCTCTGCCACTTCACAGCTCCGGGGCTTTGGCAGTCCCTTAATTCAGTCACCCACAGTTTCCTCATCAGCAAATGAGGGAACATTGACTTAATAAAACGTAGCTGATATCTACTTAATAAGGCAGTTGGAGAGAGCAAATAAGATAAGGATGCAAAGAGCTCAGCAAGGTGCTCTCAATAAATCTTAACTATGATTGTATTATTATTGTGTAAGATGTTATTATTAATAATTAATATAATGAATGTTAGCACTTAGTGAAGGATGTTAACTGTTTAACAATTATAATCAAAGTCAATAATAGTTAAGTATTAGTTCCCTGTTTATTTACCAACATATTTTCTCTCAAAACTCATTTTTTTTTAATCCACTAAAAAGAGCTCATGCTAGATCTTGGTCAAAATATTCCAGCCAATTAATTCACAGATACTTTGAAAGTACAAGTTTCTGCTTGGTGAGGCTTTTCTTAGTGTAGTAACCTCTAAGCCCTCCTGCTGGAGGCTTTGAAATTGAGGGATGTAACTCTAGGTGGAGATTATCTTTCATCACTGAGTTCTAATAATAATCTTTTCTTTGACAAGAAATTCACGGCAGGCTGCTGAAACATTAGTTTATTGATGATTAAAGTATCAACTGCCCTTGATACAAGTAAACAAGATTTTTGAATCATAACCAGTGAGGCAGGGTCACCCCTGGGCCCTGGGGGCTATGCAATTTATGGGCATTCAATTCTCATCAATGTATTGTCAGTGTATCCGAGGCATCTGACAGGTCCCTGTTTTGAGGATGGATGTTCTTTCTACAACCCAAGGAGCACAAAAGTTAAGGTCTTGGCCTTATAGACTCAAAGCCCCCATTATCGCCAGGATTTAATATTATGAACAGACCTTGGCCCCAGATTTTTCTATTCTTGGTCTTTCAGGATTCGGTACATTGGATGTAGTACTACTGATGACAGGATTTGGCAACCACCAAAAAACTTCCATGTCAGGGCCCAGACCTCTGCTCCAAGGGCTGGGTGGAAGTTCCAATGACCAAGCAATGACCCTGGGAGTTGATGCTGGAAAGGAAGATTGCTCTCTCACATAGGGGGCTGATGACCAGTAAGGATGCCACAGAGGACCTGTGGCTGAGGCTATTGCTGCCCGCTCGACAGCCATTGTTCCCCTTTCACTCTTGCTACCACAACCCCAGGCCCCTCTCTGGCCCACAGAAGAATTCCTGACTTGTGAGAGACAGTCTCATTTCCCTTGCTGAGGCACAGGCAGGCAGTGATGCCATTCTGGACAACGCATCGTGAGGGGAGTTCTACCGGCAGGCATTTGGGAGGATGTTCTTCACATTTCATCTCTTTCTACCTCTGGTCATTGTTATCTGTCAGTGATTCCTGGGATGTGGCAACCATTTTGTGACTATGAGGTGAGCCTATCTAAGAGGATAAACCAATGTGCCAGGGAAAGCAGAGCAGAAAGTCAGAGCTAACCCAGGTGGTTGAAGATATTTTTAAGTCCTTGAATTAACCGAATGTGAAAGTGTTTGACCTCCAGACTTCTTCTGATGTGAGATAATATATGTTGCTGCTGTTGTTGTTCAAGCTACTTTTAAGTTTTCTATTACCTATAAGCAAAAACCGCATTTCTTAAAATAATGCCACCTTTCTACCAAAGTTTGAAAATACCCTCTCCTTTAGCCCTTAGACTTGAAATTACACAAAATACTTACTTTCTAAGTGGAAAATGTCCATGTAAGTAATAACAGAAATGGGCATTCTAATTTAACTAGGTAGCATTTTACTGTTTTTTCTTATCTGAAATTACTGGGATAGACTGAACAAACGGGGAAGAAATGGCAAGTTGGGAGCACAGGAAGCTGTCAGGAGAGCAAGCCTGGCTGGCACTGTATTATAAGGCCTGGAAATGGCACCACTAGATTCCTGGAAATGATCCAAAAACTAAAAGAGAAGTATACAAAGTCTGGATAGATGTATCAAAGATCACATGCCTCTGCATTTTTTTAAAAATTGATTTGAGAGAGAGAGAGAGAATTGTTGCTCTACTTATTTATGCATTTTATTGGTGGCTTTTTGTATGTTTCCTGACTAAAATCTGCAACCTTGACCTTATCAGGGCTATGCTCTAACCAACTGAGCTACCTGGCCAGAGCCAAACTTCCTCTACTTTTAATTTCTATCTGTGGAGAGATATTTGGGAATCTTTTGTGAGAGGGGTGGGAGAGGTTCGTTCTCTAGGGGAGTGGTCCCAGGTGGGCAGCAGCTCTTGATGCAAGTAGCAGGCAGATTCCTCTCAGAGGCACAGCAGGAAAGAATGGACTAATGCCCTCAAGTAAAATACAAAAAGAAAAACAAAAACTGTGTTTCCTAGCCTCCCTTGCAGCTAGATGTGGCCATGTTACTCAGTGCTGGCCAATGAGATGTTAGTGAATACTGAGCTACACTTCTGGAAAACGCCTTCAGGGAACTGACTCAGCTGGAAGGCTCATCCCTCCTGCCTCCCCCTTCTTCATGCTTTCTGTGGTGTGAACCTCAAATGGAACTTAATGGTAGTCATTCCAGGAGCCATCCTAGATCAAGAGGTAAACTTTTGGGGGTAGAAGCCAAATTGCTGAAAATGGTGGAACACTGCAATTGGAGGAGGCATCTTGGATGACTTCATGAAACCATCGAGTGGGCTGGATTAGCTACCTAGCCTTCCTCACTAACTCTAAGTGAGAAAATAAGCCCTTATGTGTTCAAGCCTTCGTTGTTTTGGTTTTCCCGTTTTTATGCAGCTGAACCAATGACTAACTGAAACTGTGACATTTTTGTTTCCTATGATGCCTATCGCTGTCATTTGACTATAATATTGACTCTAATGCTGGTTTAAAATGCCTATAAAATATCTTTAAGACATTTTAACTCTCATTCTTCTGCTAAATGCCTGTAGATTGCAAGGTCCGATATTTCTTTCACTTTAATGGGAAGTTGCAATGTGTAAGACCAAGGAAAGGCACACTGAGCCAGACCCCACCCATCAACCAACCCCAGTTTTCACCAGGGTCACCAAGAAACACTCTATGGGGAGCCATGGTTTCTCTCCGTGGATCCACCTCAAAAGATCAGGAACACAAACACAATCATCCCACTGTAAACCTACCGCTCATAAATGTACCTTCATTTTACTCTTAGGTTATTTCTCACATATCTTTTTGAAGTATGAGTTTCCTAAGTTCACTATTCCCAGTGTAGAGTGGCATTTCCTTTGATTTGTTATAAATAAGACCCTTTGTCTAGTGTAATGAGTTTTGTCAAAAGCCTGTCTTTCGCTCTGTTCCCAAGTTTGATGGTATCAAACAACAGTCTAGTCCCTTAGTTCTTTTCTTTGTAGGAAAACGTGTCATTTTGGTAAAGATTTGGATTGTGCGCACACATCTGGTTTCCCTCTCATCCTAGGCCAGGGAGAGACTGTGCATCCCCACCCTTTGTAAGGTCACAAGATTGTTTCCCACCAATAGGCTGTGGATTGGAAGTGACATGTGACAGTGAAAACCAAAGCTTATAGCTGCTGCTGTAACTGTCTCCGGTGATGAAGAAGGAAGGCCACATGTGTCAGACGGTGCATTTGAGACAGTGGAGTAACATCAGCCCGGGTCCCTGAGTGACTGTGGGTACAGGAACCCTGCACAGCCACCTCGGTCAGAGCGTGAGCAAGAAAGAAGAAAGGAACACTGTGCTTGAACAGCATCCTTTCCTCACTCACCACCCCATTCGACACTCACACAGCATCCATTTTTGCACCAGAAAGGAAAAAAGAATATCTGCTATTTTGCGTCCACTCTCCTCCCATCATTTCACTATTGGTCCTGGCTACAGAAAGAGATCAAGCTAATGTCCTCAGGGATCAGACAAGGATGAGTCCCAGGCCCCTCATCTGGGTTTTAACTGAGAGTCCCATGTCGATTTTCCCTGCACGAGGAAAGAAAGACAGAAAATGCAAGCACTTGGAGCTTACTATCTTTGCTTCTTGTAGAAATGCCTTCACTGAATTATGATGTAGGGTTATGCCAGTGTAGGAGGCTGATATGAGGACTGTCTATTTGAAATGCATTTCTGTGTCTTTTGTAAAATCCAGGTTGGGCACAACTTCGCTTGATAGATTACCCGAGGCCTCACGTGTGGACCTGTGAGGTAGGGACCTACTGAAGTTCAGTTGCAGAGTCAATGTCCACCTCTGCACCTCTGCAGATTGACTTGTGTTGCAGGGCTTTCGTTCCCTGACAATAGCAAACAACAACTTACCTCTCAGGACACAGGCCCCAAATGAAGGACCAAACAAGGAAACAGGCTTATTCTAAGCTCCTGCAACATCCCCCCCTGCCTTTTCAGACTGTCCCTCTTTTTCTCCTAATTTCATAGCATATATAATATATCTTAAGTTTTCCAGCTTAAAGAATATAGACTCTATCACCTCATACAAAGCTGGGAGTTCCATCCTTACCCAGGGATCCACATTCAGGAAAACGGCACCAGGAGACCCTCACATAAGATCATCTATCTAGCCAGTATCACTTACGGGAGGCCTGCAATGCGCCGCAAAATGATTTCTGTTGGCTTGTGTTTCACATCCTGAAATGTTCACTGCCAAAAAATGTGGGAGATTTCTCTAGGAAGCATTACTTGGAAGAATCATTAAGACTGAACCCGGGGGTTGGGGGCGGGCTGGTGTCGGCCTAACTCCTACTGTATCTGCCCCCTGTTGGAGGCGCCCTCTCCTAAGGGGCTTCAAGCAAACACCACTCCATGAAAGCAGTCCCACCTGTCTTTGGCTGGTCCTTACAAATGAAACAAAACACTTTAGCTAGTTTTTAGTTTTCATATTACAAAAACAACACCATTCACTAAAAAAGAAAAATCAGAAAAGGAGGGAAGAAGAAAGCAGAACTGGTAACAAGTAACGCTTTCTTGCAAACTTTCTGAGTTCCTAGACCTGTGCCTAATCCATCTGCGTACAAGCCGGGGAGGCAGGTTCAGTTATAACCCTCACATTACGGACGAGGAATTGGAGGTGAACCAAGGCTAAATGGCCTATCCGTGTCACACCTCTCGGCCAGTTAGTGATGGAGGCAGGATTTGAATCCATGGCTGTTTGACAGCGTTCACTGATTTAACCCTGAACAACTAAATCACATCTAGCCAGCCAGAACTACTGTGTATATCTCGGCGTGGTTCTTCCAGAGTCTTTTTGTATGTGTCCACCTATGTGCGCGTGTTTGTTCCAAAAGTAGATTTATACACTACATGCAATTTTGTAAGCTGCATTTTACACTTAAAGTAAATTGGAGTTCTCAAAATATGTTAAGTTCTCTGAATATTTTCAAAGGCCTTTCAAAAGTCTAAAATGATTATATTTACACACCACCCCCATCGCAACTCAGCTGACAAAGATCCACAGTGTAATAGTCGGGGACATAATTCTCACAAAACCCCCACTGAATGAAGTAAGTAAGAGCT
Organism: Carollia perspicillata; assembly: GCA_004027735.1. Lineage (NCBI taxonomy): Eukaryota > Metazoa > Chordata > Mammalia > Chiroptera > Phyllostomidae > Carollia > Carollia perspicillata. The sequence goes on from PVKM010008081.1 coordinate 37,044, forward strand.
CACAGGAAGCCACAGAAACTCACTGCCCAGACAGGGACTAGTCAGCAGAAGCCCAGAGTGCAGCCACCAGAGGCAGGTGTGAACGCAGGCACATTCCATGGTCAGAGACCCAGAGTGAGCTCAGTACTGATGCACAGCTGACAAATGACATTCTGTTTGTACGCCAGAACAAAGCTAGTTCTTTCCTTCTTTCACTGCAAACCAGTGGTTTTCATGAACACCAGTTATGCCTGTGTGCAAGGCCTTATACAGCTCCAATCAGCCACTGTGTTTCAATACCACACACTACGTAGATGGGGAGAACCAAGGTCCAAATAACACCACTGTAATGTTTCAAACCGAAGAATCAATACTGTACTTAAATGAATAACTGATCACCCTTAATGACCAACATAGAAAAAGCCTCGGGTGTGTGACCCTGTTTTTTCTATTGTTCCCCGCTGTAGGACATCAATCCAGTCCAGGTTCTGTTTGCTTTTTCAACCACAGCTAAATATACGGATATGCCACTCTCTCCGACGGACACTGACCAAACACCAGAAGCCAGAGAAGCTGTCTGGGAGGAAACAGAAAGAACTGCTGATTCTATTCAGACTGGTGTACGGCTTGGAGTGTGTGTGTGTGTGTGTGTGTGTGTTGAAAATGGGAGCCAGGAAGACTAAGGACTGGGAAATGCCTGTATTCAAATGCAAGTGTGGTGTTATAAATTTATATTGGATCTGATCCTATCTATGGATCTGATCCTATCTATGGGGAATGCTCAAACACGGTGCCTTAATAAGAAGATAAAGAAAACGAACACATTCCAGCATCAAGTACGAATGCTTGAGGGGGTGGGCTGGGGTCATCGCCTGCGTTAGATTATCTGTTACAGCTCACCCTGACATTAGCACTGGTAATTACCAACTGCCGCTCTTTAGAGGCAAGACACGCTTTGGGGAAGTGCAGAAATTTTATTTCCCAGACAGCCACTGTAAGTGCGATTTGTTCGCGTATCACGAGTGCCGTTCTGTCCACATACGTTAGAGAGCTTAAACATTTTAAAAACGCATCTGTGTGCACCCTAAAATATAATGTCTTCAGACCTGAAGTCCTACTTCTGTCAACAAGAATTAGCTAAATATTTTTCACTTATTCTGTGCCTATTTCTTTCCCATGCAGGATTGCTTACTAGAAGAGAAATACACTCTTAAAAATTCTACTGTAACTTCTGCCCCTAAAGAATGCCCTATGTTTCCTTTCTAGAATGACAACAGCAGGTTCTGTGACAAGAGCGCCTACCACATGCCAGGCAGAGAAGCACAGTGCCAGTTATTATTGTGAGTTACTTCAACTAACCCTCAGAAATGAGTCCCTACGTCATAGAGCTCCTGTGATTTTGTCTGTGCACTAATCATTAACCTAAAAACCACAGTTCCATTCGACACATACTAATTGAGCACTGTGTACCATGGCACTGAGAAGCTAGAGGAGAAACAATAAAACAATTTCAAAATTTCAAAATGCAGTTAAATAGCTATGATCATGGCAGATCTGAGGTACTAGTTATACAAATTCCTTAAATATAAAATGATAACTCCTATCCGACGTTGCTTCCGTGGTCTCCAAATTGCCTCCTTACCAAGCAAGACTCCTTCCCCTTTCGCCCCCCCGCTGTGAAAGGGCATCCCTTTGCCTGCTGTCCAAAACAACTATTTCAGGTAATGGAAGAAATTGCAACAGAAGAAACATATACAGAAGATAAGTTTTCAAATGCATCTCTTAGGTACTATTCAGGACAAAATGAACAGAAATAAACAATCCTCCAATATCGTGTGACATATTTTATACTTTTCCACCCTGCATTTTAGGAAGGTAGCAGAAAGCCAAGCACTCCTAAATCAGGGTTTCAAAATCAGAAGCTGGTATTAGAAATAAGATGAACCCAGTCCCTTAACAATCAAATTTATGACTGGTAAATGGTTATGAAGAATTCTGTCTGGATGTCAAACGTAGGAGAAACACGGTCTTCGGAGGCACATAGTGATGAACTGCAGCCTGAGCAATAAGCCTGGGAAGGGAACCCGAAGTTCAAGAGTTCAGAGCATGTTCTGTGGAAAGGTGCTCAGTTAAGGGGAAGGGCTGGCTCCAGACAAAGGCAGGGAAAGGTCGTCCTTATAATCATTTCATCTTCATTACAATGGGAGCCTGCAGCCCAGTGCGCACAGAGGGCCTCCAGGTGCACACGGAAGCTTAGGGCTCACAGGGAATTGATACGCTAAACAAAAGTACACCTGCGGCGTGCAGGCAGCAATGCCTAGGCATCATGATCGGGCTTCCGAATGCAGCCTCAGCCACTCAAAATAAATGTGATATGAACCATGCCCCCCCACCCCCACCACTTGCCCTGCCCCCTTTTTTTTTGGTGTGAGTGATAGATTAATTAAAGATTACAATCTATCTTCTTCAGAAGGGCAGAGAATTGGACTTGCAATCAGCAACTTAATTTTCTTTCAGGTAGCTGCCAAACTTAAATTTGTTCTACCAAGTAAAATGATACCCCCATCCATGCAGCCCTGCAGCTCGAAATTCCGCGTTCGAAAGACAACGTCCATGAGTTGCCTGGTAACTCAAGCCTCATCTCCCCGTTTTCAAGAATTGGGGGAAAGGTGAATTTCATTTACTGATTATCAGCAGGCTGCCTGAGAGATAGGCTAGGGCTGTTGTAATGGGAAAGTGGGCTCTGACTCACCTTGGACAACCTTCCTGAGAAGGCCAAGGTCAATGGCTTTCCATTTTGGAGTGTGGCCCACATGGGCAGACAGTTCTGCC
>PVKM010008082.1:0-39903 GCA_004027735.1 Carollia perspicillata
TTTATACTTGTTCCTGTAATCCCCTCCCTTTTTCCCTGAAATTCCCTCCCCTCTCCCCTCAATTTTAAAGTCTCTCTGAAGGCAGGCCATGAACCTCAACCTCCGTAATGGCCCCCAAATCAAAAATGGCCTTTTAAAAACTCTTGACAACCTGGGGATTAAAGAACTGACATCTCCATTCATTTCAGTCCAATGTTCTTTCCCCTTTACTTGTCACTCAAACATGTACATTATCAGACTTGGAGCCTAGAATCAACCTAGAATTAAACTAACCACTAAGAATAAGTTTCATTTCAACTTAAACAAATTCCTGTGAATATGCAGGAACTAAAGTTTAAATCTATTACCTCTATTTTGTGCATAGTAAATGTACGCTTTTAAAAATCTATGGCTAAAAAATGAATTTTGTAGTAAGGAAGACTGAGGTTTAAATTTTGCCTACATCACTTTTAAAAATGTATAACCTCTGCCTTGTGCTAACCTTTACATATGCATTTGTCGTCAGGATCTGCACCATACCTGACACATTATTCAGTTACTGGCATTACCATTTATAACCATTCTAAAAGATATAAATGCTGGTGCATTCATTTAGCTAAAAATTTTTTTAAGAAACATTAACTCTTGAAAATGAAAATGCATATACTTCAGATTGATATAGACATTATATCTGTGTTTATAAATATACCAGCATGATTTGGTTCAGGGATTGATTCTGTTCCCACAATAACCATTATGCTCCCCCTCAACATCCTGCAAGGTACTGTGACTGGGTGATTACCCTGTAAAGCTGTTATATAATTTAAAGTTAACTAAAATGGCATTACACATTGGATTAATTTAAAATCATGCCACTCTGGGAGCCAGATAGGCGTGGACCCATCTTGGCTAGTTTCTTACTTACTGGATAACTTAGGGAAAGTTTTTAAATTTCTGATGCCTTTTTTTCATTATCTGAAGGGCTGTTATGAAGAAATACATATATGATATATTTGGAGTTACTAAAGTAAACTGGACAGTCAATAGATGTTATGCCCTTCTTCCCACTGTCATTTTTCTTCCCCCAGTATAATGGCATAATGTTAATATGAGTAAATAAAAGATTTTCCTTAAGCTCAAACCCAATAATTCCAATCAGGTGCAAAGATGCCTGAAAACTCATATGAAATGCTACTGTGAAGGGCTGAACAATACTACGTGAGTGAGAAGAGATGAAGAAGTGTCAAAATCAGCTCTAGAAACTGTCCCTAAAACCAAACCTCCTCCACATGCTGTATGATCTGAGCTTGCATCAGCTGAGGGCATGTATAAAAGATGACCTGCTTGTAGGACACAGTGTTGGTGAAAGAAATTGCCAATGTTTAGAATACAGGGAAAATCAGGAAAACAAGAAAATAAAAAACATGGGAGCAAAATGAAAAAAAAAAAAGCTAGCGTGACTATCTTAATAAACTCTGACAGAGAGGACAGATACAAAGACTCCACAGTTGAATGAAGCTGCACACTCCCCGTGTGTCCTTCATATCAGCCTTGAAAGGTGAACTACTCCGTGTTCTCTTCAACTGGGATGACCGAGAAGTTCGTTATTGCAGGATGTCAGAATGACTGAGCTGGAGAATATAGTATTTAGAGATTTAATGCATTATAAGTGTAAGTAAATACACTACATTCACTAGTGCTTCTCATAAGCCCTCCTCCCCAAATTTGCAAAAGATATTATTGGTTTGTGTATATCCTCTTGACCCTGACATTGCCCACATGTCTGCCCTTGCTGACCACATACATTCTTACATTCTTATACACTCGGTGCTTTCCAGCCCTGCTCCCAGCAGGTGTTCGTTTCATTAACATTTTCTGTCTTCTTGCTCAGCAATGTCTTATAGCCTGATACTCTTCTATCAGGCAAAATCAACTTAAGAGAAGATAAAAGTTATGTGAATTTGATAAGTTTCCAGATCAATAGTGAATATAGGATATGCCCTTCTACAAAATAAACTTAAAATTTTCCATTTCATATCCAAGCATTTACAGCATCAGGCTTTTCTTCAACACAACCTGTAGCATCGTTTTTGCAATCTACTGCGACTGAGTAAATCCCCTAAGAGACCTCTGATTTGGGCCTCCAGTGCCTTGTGCATAGGAAAACAAAATCTAGTAAGTGTGGCACCAAGATCAGCCATCACTCTGTAAGCACGATATAAACAGCACTGTGACATTTCCCCAATTGAAAATAGTCCTTAACTTTGTATCAGACAAATAATGTCAAGAACTAATATTTCTGCTCAATCCCAGCACTTCCAAACACAACTGCATATCTTTATCTTCATTTTGATTGCTTTTAACTTATCCTTAATTAATCATATCCCACTGATATCTCATCAAAGGGATTTAACATGTAAAAACTTAATAGATCTGCCCACTCAAGTGTTATGCCGGGTCTTCAGTCACAACAAGAATAACAATGTCACCTTTGTTTGTAGCTGAAGAAATTAAACTTGTTTTTCTCTGAAACATTGATGAAATCATCTCATAAAGATGACAATCTTATTTCAGATTATTTATCACATTATGTTGCAACTCATGTAAAAAGGATGAAACAAGTTATATAAATGAAAAGTTATACTTAACTATGAGGCATTGTAGATAACAGTAATTTGGTTGCAATAAATTATTTAAATTATTTTCCAAAAAGAAATATAGCATTAGCTGTTAAATATTTTTTAATTTAATAAAATAATAATAATAATGAATAACCTAAATAAGATTATCCTAATTGTCTCCTAAATTCTCACTACTCTAAGTGTGATCCATACATCTTGCTAGGGAGTTTATTAGAATCTCAGGCCTCACCATAGACCTACAGAATCAAAGTCTTCAATTTAACAACATTCCCAAGTAATTCTTCTATATGTTAACATTTGAAAAACATTATATTAAAAAAAAACAACTCACTTAAAATTGTTGTGTCAACTCAAAATATCAGAATACTAGCACCATCAAGTTTCATAAAGTATTCAAAAACATCAGCTGATGACATTTTAATTTCCTAACTTCAAAAAACAAACAAGCTTTTATTAATACTGAATAAAGTTCTGTTTTATCTATTGACATAAGTTGCCAAGAATCTATGGTTTTTATAGTTTATAAAATTTGTTATCTCCTCAGGTTCAAATATATTCTATTTCATATTGTGAACTGCTGATCTTGTTTATGTTAAGGGAAAAAATAATAAACTAGAAAGAGTTTATAGTTTATCACATATATTATTAGTAATTTTATTTAAAATCTAAAATTGATGTATATTTTTGTAACACAAGCAAGTATCTCTACTGGACTTTGGAAAACCAAAATATTGTTTTGCTTTATTGCTTGCAGTATGAGATATAAAGTTTGGAACTAGAAAATATGACTATGTTCTAGAATGGTCACAGGAGCCAGCACAGAGCTGTAAGAATCCTGAGGATTTTCCCTCATTCTAAACTAAAGCGATAGCTAAAACTGAATCAAGACCGTGAAGGGGTCAGGACAAGAGCAGTTAGCCAGATTTTGTTCTGTCATGAAGCTTCCCCAAATAAGTTCAGTTAACTTTGAGGGTTACTAGAACAAAGAAACAAGAAGAGGAAGTTTCTCACCCAAAATCTTTGCCTCATCTGAGATTGTGGAGGTAGAAAAGTAAAGACTGGCTGATTGAGGGCCACTCATGGCAGTTTCTCTTGGGATTGTCACTTAAGCTCGTTGTTATGGAATCCCTTACATAGATGTATGGCTTTGCCATCGTCATACCAATCCCCAGACAATGTGCAAGGGGACCAATTTAGAATCATGCTACCTGTAAATATTTCTTCTTAAGTGGCATTTTTAAATGAGCAATATATTAAAGAGCAAAGTACACTGGTTTGGTAGAAACTCTTCACCAAATGTGAAGAGTTTTCAGTGATCTCTTCGCTGAAAAGATCCGATCATTACTCCTCCCTGAAATGAAAAGCAGCAACTGCATCTATGGCAATTTGTGCTCACATATGTAGGTTCAGTGGCTCTGAGGTAAAATCTAATTGAAATGTATTTAAAATATGTGAAATACACACATATATGTATATACACACCTATAGGTATTATAATACAATAGGTATACATTCAAATACTTTGGCAATTAAATATCTCTTTTATTTTATAGAATGCAATGTAATAACTTTCTAATTTTAAAGAGGTCAAGATTCAAATGACCATTACACTGTAAAGAGCATCACCAGAAATAATCTTGCAAGATTTGAGGTTGACTGGTTCTGTGAAGCTTGGTGTTAATTCTTTTAACTTTTGCTACCTAAAGTGGTTGTATCTTTCTGTTTAAAATGTAATTTATTTCTGTCTTTCAATGTCCAAAAGTAATCAGCATCTTTCTGGACTTATAAAATTATAGTCAGATACTACTAGGATTTAATAAAAAATATCTACAACCTTTAAAATAAATACATACATGCATAACGAGAGTGGCATTATTATTTTAGACACAGATATTTTCATAATTCTATGTAAATATCCTTCCAAATGTGTCTCCTCAGTCTACTCTGTTCTCATTGCATCCTTACTCATTCTTGTGGCCTCAGTTTTGTGTAAAATAAATCTCAAATCTATATAGTTACCTTAAAATGTCCTTCTAATTTTCTATTGGAAAGTCACATATGTTTATCCCATGACTACATCTAACTCGTTGCTCAAAATGAACTCATTTGTTTATCCTTCCATGCAACAACACTTATTGGGCAGTCACTATGTTCCAGGAGCTCTTCTAGGCAGTAAGGATACATCAGTGAATACAACAGACAAGATCTGTGAGAGCTTCCATTATAGAGGAGAGGTAAGGGGATATATATAATAAATAACCACAATGTATGCTATGTGAGATGGTGGCAGATGATATGGAGAAGGTCAATGAATCCTTGAGGGGAATAAAAAATACACTGAGGACTGACATTTTAAAAAGGGTTGTCAATGAAGAACTCACTGATAGTAGCATTTGAGCAAACACCTGACTAGGCAAGAGGGGATGGAATCTAGTACACAGGTGGAGAAGTTGGCTTTAGGTTGGCACACAAATAGTTCCTTTTCAGTAATAAACTAGAAGGCTGAGTATACTGAGCACAGGCACAGGTAGGTGGGCATAAATGTCATGGGAGCTCATCGATATTCTCCTCTGCTTGTTGCCATTCCCTCAGTGTATTTACAGAAGTCACTGCTAAGTGTGAGAATATAGAATGATGTGTTGGAGGTTTGAAGATAAAAGGAAAGAAGTAAAATTAGGACTGGGATCACACTTGATGTTAGTGGTCACTAACTGTACATTTTTCTTTGACCCACTTGGTTTTGCAGAAAAAGCATGGGGTAGGTAGATATCGGGACATAACTGGAGTTAAGGTTTTGTCAGGCAAGTATGCAAAATGAGGGAGTAGCCAGGGAGTTTAGGGGATATGCAAGGGGGTGATTGTGATTTTTATGGGAAATTACTATGGATAGGAGGATCTGAGAGGAGGGAGAAGCTCCTCAAAAAAAGGTAGAAAGAACAATAGATGCGGGTCCTTACTGAATTGATAAATTACTGGAGATGGGTGTAAGAGAAAGTAATATAGAAAAATAAGTGCTGAGACTTAAAGAGTAGAATTCCTAAAATTGAGATTCTAGAGATGTGCCGATGTTGGCAGATACAAGGAATAGGGCATAATCATGTGAGCAAGCGCCAGAGATGAGGACAATGACAAAATCACCACAGAGAAGATTCAGGAACTGAAACACCAAGACCTTTGAAGGATCATTACAAGGATATCGATATCACAAAGTTATGGTGGAAGTAGTGTTGAAGATAGTGATGATGATAAGGCAGGAGTTAAACATTTCAATGAGTGAGAAGTGACTTTAGGGTTTGCAGACGACAGCAGCAAGTAGTGGGGGATGGTTTGATAACATGGGATTTGAAGCTGAAGGAGTTTGAGAAAGAGGGAGGGCTAGAAGCAGCACGGAGGAGCAGAGAGAATCAAACCTCTCCTGACCTTGATGCCAGATGGTGAACAGTTATGAAACAAATAGCCAAAAACTTCAGAGGTCTTATAAAGAAGCAGTGTCCTCTGGAACACCAAATTCAATCAAAGAAGGAAGGGGGAAAAAGAGGCTGTTAATAACTGACTCATTATTAACAACAGTGAGTTCCAGGGGATAGGTTTCAGGAATTGGGGGTAGATAACAGATGCAATCAGAAAAGAGGATATACGAAGAAATAAAGAAGTAAGACAATGTGGGATGAGAGATGACCTCGGTGTCTGGATTTCCCTGAGCAACCTATTTAAATAGGATTGAAGTCAATAATGAAACTAGTTCTGATGCTCTCAAGGTGCTGGGTGGTGGTGTGACAGAACAGGGGAGGGGTGAGATGAGCAAGAAAGACCCTTGACAGGACCACACATATATTCCAAACCCCTCCACCCTTCTTCCAGGGAAGGAGCTATCTTCCAGAGAGAACCCAAGCTCCTGTTTCTTCTTGCTTCCAGTGCAGAAAAATAAGTAGCGTTGCAAGAACTTTCAGTCTTCTCAATCCATGTCTCAGAAAATCTGCGATTACAGATAAAAGATATTCCACAGAATATGAAGCTCTCTCCCTTTCATAAGAAGATAAAGATGCCAAGAGGGGACAGGAAACTTCAGTATGTTCACCAAGTTGGTTACAGGCAACTGACACTAGGATTCTGATGGCCTTGCCCCTGGTCAACTGTTGTCCTACACAATATTATGGTTTCGGAAGGTAAAAATTCTAACAATAAAAGTGATGAGATTTTGAATGATATTTTTAAACACATACTAGTATAATGAGTTTATGTCTCAACTGATAATATCATATGATATGAATAAGTATTTATGAACTGTTTACCTCTTCCAGGTATTGTGACAAGGTTTTACATACGTATTTCTTTTACCTTCACAACAGCTGAATGAGGCTGGCACATTGTTGAAGTTGTCTCACAAGAAGAAAAAGGAGCCACAAACCCAGGCTTTGGTCTTTCTGGCCTAAACCTGCTCAGTTCTCCCTGACTTTGTAAATCTGCCTGGACTTACATCCTCACCAACATAGAGTTTATGTTTGTTGACTCATTTACTTGTTTCTCAGCTCTCTGCCCTCTCCTGCACCCGCTGACCCTGCGCAACACTGTGGCACCTCCCCCAATCTTCTGCCTCCCTTGGTTCCTCCTCTGCCCCTACTCTTGCCTGCTTGACAGGCAGTATCTGCTGAAATGCTGCAGTGCTGAATAGCCAAAGATCCGATTCTGGCCCTTTTGGAGAGCCAAATAAAAGTCCATGGTGGCATTTTCAAATGCTTACAGACCAGAGCCCATACAAACTCCTCGTTACGTGTTCAAATACACTGACTTTCTCCTATAATAAAATACTCATTTTGCTAACTTCTGTTTCTGGCACCACCATTCTTCCAGAGCTACAAAAAGAAAGAAATCTTGGAGTCATCTCTTTGTTCCTCCTTTCCATTGTTTTCTTTCCTACTTACCCCATTCCATTAAATTTATTTCTAAGTTACATACATTCCAAACGATATCCACCTCCTTTCCATTCCAAATTCTATCACATATTCAGGACGTCATTGGTCCTGACTGCAACTTTGTAAGACAATGCCAATTGGTCTCACCTCCTATTTTTCCACATTTTCATCAGTCCTGTTAGTTCTGTGCTCAATTAACTTTCCCAAAGCTCTGATCCAAACACAATACTCCCTAATTGTAAAACCTTCAATAACTTGCATGCAAGTCTTCTCCTAATGCTTCCCTCATCTTACATTTATTTATTTGTTTGTTTATTTGTTTATTTATTTATGGAGGAAAAAAACATCAATTTGTTGTTCCACTTATTTATGTATTCACTGGCTGGTTCTTGTGTGTGCCCTGATGGGGAATGAAACCCACAACCTTAGTGTACCAGGACTACAGTCTAATCAACCAAACTACCCAGCCAAGGCACCATCTTCCTTTCTAACAGTTCACCTTTCTCCTAAGCACCAGCCAAACTGACCTGTTGCTGGGACATAATCTGTGTTTCTCTTTGTGTCTTCGCTTCTGCAGTGCACTCACTCCACTTAGAAAATTCACCTCTCTTAATCCCCCGTTAAGATTTTATCCACTCATTTCTGTCCATCTTAATTGTCACAAACTCTTGATTCCCTAAATTGATGTGATCTCTACCCACTTCAGTGCCCCTCCAGAAGTGCTATCTCTATACCACAATTACAGCATTTCTTTTGAGCTTAGCATTATAGTTTTTGTTCAAGTGCTGTCTTCAAATATTTGAAAGCCTGTCATGTGGAAGAGAGATTAAATTTGTTCCACACATATCCAGTGTAGAGCCAAGACTAATGACTAAAAGATACAAAAGACAGCTTTTAGTTCTATATAGGAAAGAAAATTTTGACATTGAGAGTTCTCCTAATATGGGGTTGCCTCTGAAGGCAGGACATCTCCTGTCATTGGAATGTCCAAGCATAAATTGAAAAACTCCTTTTAGGGAATGTGGTAGAAAAGATAGATGAATTGGAACAGATGGCCAATAATAGTGCCTTAAAAATCAGTGACTTTTTGTACCAATGACATATTTCACAGATATAGAACAAACACTTCAAAAATTTATATGGAACCAAAAACAGCCCTGAATAGCCGCAGCAATTTTGAGAAAGAAGAACAAAGTAGGAGGGATCACAATACCTGATATCAAAATGTATTACAAGGCCACTGTAATCAGAACAGCCTGGTACTGGCATGAGAACAGACACACAGACCAATGGAACAGAATGGAGAGCCCAGAAATAAACCCAAGTCTCTGGTCAATTAATATTTGACAAAGGGGGCAGAAACATAAAATGGAGTAAAAATAGCCTCTTCAACAAATGGTATTGGACAGCTACATGCAAAAAAAAAATGAAATTCAATCACCAACTCACACCATACACAAATCTAAATTCCAGGTGAATAAAAGACTTAAATATAAGCTGTGACACCATAAAAGTCCTAGAAGAAAACTTAGGCAGGAAAATCTCAGATATTCCACACAGCACTATTTTCACTGATATGTCCCCTAGAGCAAGGAACATAAAGGAAAGAATAAACACATGGGATCTCATCAAAATGAAAAGCTTCTCCATGGCTAAAGAAAACAGCATTAAAATGAAAAGAGAAACAACTGTATGGGGAAACATATTTGGCAATGATACCTCAGACAAGGGTTTGATCTCCAAAACATATAAAGAACTCATACGACCACTTCAGGAAGACAAACAATCCAATTAAAAACTGGGCAAAGGACTTGAACAGAAATTTCTCCATGGAGGACACACAGAAGGCCCAGAGACATTTGAAAGGATGCTCAGCATCACTAGTCATCAGAGAGATGCAAATTAAAACCACAAGGAGATATCACTTCACACCGGTCAGAATGGCTATCATAAACAAATCAACAAACAACAAGTGTTGGAAAGGGTGTGGAGAAAAGGGAACCCTAGTTCACTGTTGGTGGGAATGCAGATTGGTGCAGCCACTGTGGAAAACAGTATAGAATTTCCTCAAAAAACTAAAAAACGGAACTGCCTTTTGACCTGTCAATTCCACTGCTGGGATTATATCCTAAGAGCTCTGAAATGCCAATTCAAAAGAACCTATTCCCCAATGTCCATACCAGCAGAATTTACAATAGCCAAGTGATTAAAGCAATGTAAGTGCCCATCAGTAAGGGAATGGATCAAAAAACTATGGTACATTTACACAATGGAATTCTATGCAGCAGAAAGAAAGAAGGAGCTCCTACCCCTTGCAACATCATGGATGGAACTGGAGAGCATTATGCTAAGTGAAATACTCAAGGTGGTGAAAGACAAATACCTTATGATCTCACCTATAAGTGGAACCTAATCAACAAAACAAACAAGCAAGCAAAATATAACCAGAGACATTGAAATTAAGAACAAACTGACATTAACCAGAGGGGAGGTAGGAGAGGTTAGTGGGGGGAAAGAGGGAAGGGTTTTCGGGAACATCTATAAAGAACACATGGACAAAACCATGGGGGTTGGGATCAGGGAAGGGAGGTGGGATTGGCTGGGGTAGGGGGGAGTGGTGGGGGGAAATGGAAACAACTGTACTTTAACAACAATAAAAAAATCTGTGACTGCTTTAAAAATTTACCTTTATAAAGGTAAAGGTATAAGCCTAACTTAAACATAATCTTGCCATGTGTTGGTAAAGAAATAAACCCTGTTTTGTTTTGTTTTTAATCCACTACTTCTCAACTCCTCAACATCAGAATGAAAAGAACTCATGAAGAAAACAGACTTACAAAGTTTGGAAGTGCAGGGAGAGGTCCAGGATGAAGGCAGCACAGGGGGACCTGGAACCCGTCCCCTCCTGGCAGTAAAATCAAATACGCATGTATATAGGCAGCAATTACTCTTGTGAGACAACCAAGCACTGAATGAACAGCTTCTGATAACAAACAAGAGAAAGAGATCAACATAGATGGCTGGGAGGCCTAGGGTGCCCTCCAGGACCTACTAGAATTCTCCAGGACAGAAGAATTCTTGAGAACCATTGTTTATATTCATTCCACTCAGGGCAGATGGAAGCTCAGTTGGGAATCTTTGGCCTACCTGCATTGCCTGGAACAAAAGGAACAAGCTGGAACAACAGGGCTTCACCACACCCACCTGCTCTCTCTGCGGAGAGCTGCTGCATCCCAGCAGTCTGGACCTGGAAGACTCATGCTCAAAACCCCGGAAGTGCCTGTTAAGAGCCTCACCACACTCACCTGGCCTCCCTGCCCAGAGCTGCTCAGTCCCCGCAGGCTAGAGCTGCAGGAGCCTTAATTGCTTGCTCTTCCCTAAGCAGCTTCCCCAAACTATGTGCATACAAGGCTTGTATAGAGGTCTTATGCATGGGGCCACTTTTGATACAAAAACCAGAGAGAGACTGTAAAGGAAAGACTAGGGAGCCATGGGAGCTTCTCTAGGGACTGTGAGAATTCTCTGGAGTTGAAGGGACCAGTGAGCTCCAATGTTTTCACCCCCTCCTCCACCAGAGGGTGGGCAGGGGCTCTATCCAGGTGCTCTGGCCTGCATGCAAGGTCTCTACAGTCTCATGGATACAGAGAAAAAACTGACAGCTGTCAGAGAGGAAGAGTGGGGTGTGGGTGAGAAGAGTGAAGGGATCAAGCAAAGAAAAAAGATTCATGGAAGCCCTGGCTGGTTCCGGCTCAGTGGATTGAGCTCTGGCCTGCAAACCAAAGTGTTGCTGGTTTGATTCCCAGTCAGGGCACATGCCTGGGTTGCGGCCAGATTCCCCATTGTGGGGCGCTCGAGAGAACCACACATTGGTGTTTCTCTCCCTTTCTTTCTCCCTCCCTTCCCTTCTGTCTAAAAAAAAAAAATTCATGGACACAGATAACAGTACGGTGATTGCCAGAGGGAAGGGTGGTGGGGGAAAGGACAAGAGGGTAGAGGGAAGATAAATTGTGACGGAAGGAAACTTGACTTGGGTGGTGAATACACAATATTGTGTTGTAGAATTGTGTACCTGAAACCTATATAATTTTATTAACCAATGTCATCTCAATAAATTCAATAAAAAACCTTTTAAGATAAAGTGTTACAATATAACATAACTTTTGATATCTTAGCTCTGAAATATTTGTTTGTGTGTGTTTGTGCAAATAAAGTACATATAGCAAAATTTAGCAGATATTAGATGTAGGTACTGGCATACCTGTGTGTTCATTATTGTTTATATTTTCTTCATTTTTAGAAATTACTTTTATAATACAAATTTTAAAGTTTAATGAAAGCAGTAAAAAAAAGCTCCCAACAAATAAAAGTCCAGGGTCAGATGGCTTCACAAGTGAATACTAACAAACATTCAAAGAAGAATTAATACCTATCTTTCTCAAACTATTTCAGAAAATTGTAAAGGAAGGAATGCTTTCAATCTTATTTTATGAAACCAGCATCACCCTGATGCCAAACCCAATGAAGACATTGCAAAGTAAGAAAATTACAAGTCAATATTATTGATAAACATACATACAAAAATTCTCAATAAAATATTACCAAACTAGAATTTAACAATATATTAAAATATTATTCACCATTACCAAGTGGGATTTATCCAGAAATGCAAGCATGGTCCACCATCCAAAAATCAGTCACTGTGATACACAACATTAACAAGATAAAGGATAAAAACCATGTGATTATCTCAAGAAATGCTGAAAAAAAAATTGAAAATACTTACCAATCTTTTATTAAAAAAAAAAACATTTTCAACCAAGTGAGTACAGAGCCTATCTCACCATAATAGAGACCACATATGACAAACTAGTAGCTAATATCATACTCAATGGTGTAAAGCTGAAAGTCTTTCCTCTAAAGACCAGAAACATGACAAGGATGTCCACTATCACCACTTTTACTCAACATAGTAAAGCCACAGGAATCAGACAAAACAAAGAAGTAAAAGGCAACCAAACTGGAAAAGGAGTAAAACTGTAATTATTTACAGATGAAAGTATCTAGACAACTCTCAAGATTGCACCAAAAAGCTACTAGAACTGATAAGTAAATTCAGTAAAATGGCAGGATACTATTCAGAAATCAGTTGCATTTTTATAAACTAGTAATAAACTATCAGAAAGAAAAACTAAAAAAAATTCCCATTTCTAACTGATTTAAAAAAATAAAATACCTAGGAATAAACTTAACCAAGGAGGTAAAAGACCTATACTTGGAAAATTATAATATACTGAGGAAAAAAAATTGATGAAGATACAAATAAATGAAAGCATATATTGTGCTCATGGATAGGAACACTTAACGTCATTAAATGTCCCTACCACCCAAAAACGATCTATAGATTCAATACAGTGTCTATCTAAACACCAATGTCATATTTCACAGAAGTAGAACAAATAATCCAATTACTTATATGAAACCACAAAAGATCCCAAATAGCCAAAGAGATGTTGAGAAAGAACAATGTGAGAGGTATCATGCTCCCTGATATCAAACTACAAAGCTACAATGATCAAAGCATTATGGTACTTGCCAAAATAAATATGTGTTTATAAATATATGTGAATGGAATAGAGATCTCCGTAATAAATCTTAGCTTACAAAGGAGACGAGGACACACAATGGGGTAAAGATAGTATCTTCAAACTGGACAGATATATGCAAAGCAACTGAAATTGGACCACTTTCTTATACCATATACAAAAATAAACTCGAAATAGATTAACGACTCAAACGTTAAACGTGAAACCATAAACCTCATGGAAGAAAACATAAGCAGTACACTTTTTGACATTGTTCGCAGCAGTATCTTTTGGATATAGCTCCACAAGCAAGGAAAACAAAAGAAAATACAAATAAATGGGAACACGTCACACTACAGTTTTTATCACAGTGAAGGAAATCATCAACCAAACAATAAAGACAACCTTTGAAAGGGACAAGATGTTCACCAATGATATTTTGTTAAGGGGTTAATATCCAAAATATATAAGAACATCATACAACTTAACACCCCCCCAAAATACAATTAAGAAACAGGCAGAGGACCTGAATAGACATTTCTCTGAAAAGGAAACATAGATAGTCAACACGCTTATGAAAAGATTCCCAACATCACTAATCATCAAGGAAATGCAAATTAAAGCCATGATAAAATGTGATCTCACACCTGTCAGAATGGCTATCATCAATAAGTCAACAGATAAATAATGATGGTAACGATGTGAAGAAAAGGGAACTCTCATGCACTGTAGATATGATTGTAGAATAGTGCAGCCACTATGGAAAACAATATGGAGATTACCCAAAAACATAAAAATAGAATGCTGATGTACAATATAGCAATTCTATTTTTGGATATTCACCTTAGAAAAAATCACTAATTCATATAGATGTGCCCCTATGTCTACCACAGCATTACTAGTAATAGCCAAGACATGTACCCAATCTAGATAGATGCCCACCAGGTGAATATATAATGGAACATTATTCAGAAATAAAAATGAAATCTTGCCATTTTCAATAATGTGGATAGATAGTGAGGACATTATGCTAAGTGAAATAAAACAGGGAAAGACAAATACCATATGGTCTCATAAGTAGAATCTAAAAAACCAAGATAAATGAATAAACAAAACAAAGTAGAAACACAAAACACACCCATAGATGCAGAGAACAAGTTGATGGTTGCCAAAGGATAGGAGGTGGGGGAATGGAAATAAAAAAATTAGAGATATATTTAAAAAGAAAAGAAGAAATGTGTAAAATACCTGTTGCTCTATACTCCAATGAGAAAAGCTGCATTGCGGTTCTAAGTAGATCAGCCACCCCGAAAGTGAAATCCATGGGGAAAACTGTGAATAGTGCACCTTTATATAGCTTTACTGGAATGGGAGCCAGTGCAAGTGGAATGGGGCTACAGAACCAGCAACTGAAAATTATTTGAAAATTGTGGTTACCTTCTGTGAATATCAGTGCCAGGACACTGTGAGGCTTTGGAGGGTTTTCTTAACTCAAAGACTCCAGAGAAAGTTGGCAATAAGTAGTATGTGACTCTAAGGCTACAGCGTTTAATTTCCTTTTAGACAGGGACCACGTCTTCACTTACTGACACCTCTCACTGTGTAGAGTGCAGTACTAGGCAAATCAACAACATATTCAATATTTAGTGAATAAATGTGCTGCAATTTCATTACAGACCCAGGAATCTGGTGAAGTTGGAAGAATCTTGGGGCAGCTTTTGGTCCTGGCCTTGCTTATTAAAATATAAGTAACAATAGAATTTTCAGTTACAGCCAAATGTTTTCAGATAATACTTCCATTTGATTAAATATTACATAACCATTTAAAAGTAATATAAAATTATATAACAGTATGTAAAATTGATAGGTATGTAATAAGTGAAAAACAAGATTTAGAATAGTACTTATTCTTTTTTATAATTCTGTACAATTAATGCTATATATGGACAAGAACTAGAAATAAAGTTTGATCTTTGCAAAGGTGATATTGAAAAAAATCTAAGTGCCTTTTGTGTTTGCTGAATCACCACACCATTTCTTCATTAAAGTAATAGGAAGACATTTGGTCTTACTATGTATATATAAGGGAGTGGTACTGAGTAAGTTCTTCAGCTAGTCATACCAAGCCCTTTGGTGTCAATTTTTTGCTATGCATTTTAAAGCTTTGAAAATAGGTTATCTCCAAGTTCTTTCCAGTTTTCTAATTCCAAGATTCCAAATGATCTGAAAGAAAGCATTTTTGGGAAATCTCTTTTAGTTGATTAAACTTGGCTTTTCCTACTAGTGAATTAGCCTCTAAGAATAAATTATAAGAAGACTCTAGAAGAATAGAAAAGCAGCAGATAAACTTTATTTGAGGCACAATAAAAGTTACCAGGTATTGGGGGCCAACAATGTACCAGGCACTGAACTTGTACTGTGATTTTATTGACTCATAACTCAAAACAATCCTATGAGTATATTTTTTTCCTGATTTCCAGAGGAGTAGTTTGAGGAAAAAGAGAAAATAAAGATATTTGTTTCAAGTCACTGAGGTCTTATTGGAAGGTCCAGAATTTGAATTCAGATCTTTCACTCTTGTTTATGTTCTTTGAATCATAAAATGCTACCTCCCAGAATGCTATGATTGTAGGTGACATATTCTGATTTCAGAGAAAGTATTTCAAGGTCTGTTACTGCACCAAGCAACTAATAACAACCCAACTGGTGCATCTGGAATCTATGTAACCTGACTACTGAGCACTGGGCTGGAGTGCTTTTAGAACCATCATTTCTGGTGTCTGGTTGCAATAGATCATCATCTCATGTTCTTGAGCATCTACTGATGGAAACCACTCACAAATTTCTGGTTCTTCCAGGCACAAATAAACAAAGTTTGAGGAAACTGATTTTCTCCATTCCCATTCTCTTTACTCTCTGTCTCTCCCGGGGTGATCAAATTTTAGCAGTGGTCACACAATTATGTTAAAGAAATAAATATTTAACAGTGAATTCTCAGACATCTACCAGTTAACTGGCAAGGTACTGGATATAAACAAACTTTACTGGGATTTCTGAACTTGTGAATTAGGCAGCCTCATACTCTTCCTTAAAATAACACGTAATATCAAGGGTCTCTTTCCAAGAAATAAGAAAATAATATAATTCTGTGATCATGGAAGAGATATGAATTGAGATGTCATTTTAATTTTTAAAATTAGGAACCATTTAAACAAAGTGAAAATCAACTTATTTGTTAGAATTCTAGAACAATGGATTACCCCCTGGGAATATTTTAAAGTGATAGTGTTAAGTCATAAAACTGTGACTGATAAGTGTAAGTATTATTTGGATCGTGTTGCCTACTCAGAGAAGAATCAAATATAATCTCAAGAAGACCTACAATAAGACAGTACATAATTACAGATCAGGTTAAAGAAAAAAATTTTAAAAACTTTGGAGGAATTTTGAATTTCAGTAGTTGGCAACAGCCAGATCTTCCCACAAAACAGAATCTGAGTGCTAGAATTTGAGTGCTAGAAATATAACCGGTGGGTATGGCTCGGGTCCACGAGCACAGCAGTCCTCGTGCCCATTTACACCCATGTGTATACAAGTAAAAGTAGCTCATATGCATATATGGACTTACTTTTATATGCATAATTAAGCCAACATGGATATGTTGTTTGAAATACATATATAACCAGGCTTTACTTATAAACTGCAAACATTTAAATTAACACATATTCTGTTCCTTTCTGTATTGCTTGGTATAGCAGGCTTTATAATGCTGATTGTTTCTCTTAGCTATGAATCTTTATTTCCTTTTTGTAAAATTATGAAGTGTTTTAATTAACAAACATTTTTAGAATCATTTAGGTTTTCAGAAAATTGAGCAGAAAGTAGAGAGATTTCTCATATATTCCCTCTCCCCTCCCATCCTCACTCAGATAAGTTTCCACTATTATTATTAACAATTTGCATTAGTGTGTTACATTTGTTACAACTGATGAGCCAATATTGCTACAATATTATTAAGTGAAGTCCATAGTTTACATTAGGGTTCACTTTTTGTACTATACATTCCATGAGTTTTGACAAATTAATAATGACATGTATGCGCCATTATACTATTACATGCAATAGTTTTACTTCCCTAAATATTCCCAAACCTACATATTTTAGTGGAATAATCTACCTGTCTCAGCTAGTTATTGGCTTAGCATGACTGATGACATTGCATCCCAGAAGATAACATGGTGAGCCTTTACAAAGTAATGAAGAAAAGTCAGTAGAATTCAAAATATTGGAGCGGTCAATACCTAATACCAACTCTTGCTGGGAAAACTGCCAAGCTCATCAAAATACTATTTTTGGCCTGCTCAAGAAGGAAAAGATGATGAATGCACCTAAGATCTTGGAACATATTGTTGTTTGAAATAAGAAATAGATTGTGTCTACTACAACTAAACACAACACCAATAATTTAAAATACAATCATTTAATAGACTCCAAAGTTCTAAAACCTTATTGGTAGCACCCCATCTATAATATAATGTTGTCCAAAGGATCTATATTGTTCAACATCACTCTGCTGAAAGATGAAGAAATTTTTTAAATAACATATTGCAATATTACAGCAACATACATGGAAAAGGCTATCTGATTAGACAATAATAATATAAAAAAATAAATAACCATGTACCATATATTAGGCAGCCATTAACACTTAAAGAATGATTAGTAAATTTATTTTTATGAAATTTTTTATTAAGGAATTCCTTACAAAAAGAAAAAGGAATTTCTAGTCAATTGTTGCACATCATCATGGTTTGTACCCTAAAAAAGAATTCTGAGGACTTGGTAAATGACAAAACTACACTAGATTAAGCAAAAGAAAGATTTTTTTTCTTGGGAAAAAAATACTCCTAATTTCAGAGGTGGATATTCTGGAAGATAAGACACTTAGTTCCGTCATTTTCTGTTTCTACCCCCAGGCTACTTAACATTACCAGAAAAAGCCACAGAATCTTGCCAATTGTGCTCACTACAAATATGATATTTAACATCAGCCACTCCCTCCATACTGTAACTGTATTAAGCCCTTTTCCCCACAACCACACTGAGTTGATGACATTGTCACTTTATTAAAAAGGTGGAGACAATCCAATTAAAGGTTCTCCATGTCCTCATCATACACTCCACCTAACCTCCCCATTAGAAAGAAACATATGTTAGTGCTTCTACCCTAGTGCCTTCTACACTTGCCTAGCTCTCCTTCTCTGAGATTTGCTCCATTTTCCATCTCCCCTATTACATTTTCATTCTCTCCATCTCCATGTTCTTGTTATCCTGTGCTTAGATATTTGATCCAGTTTTTTTAAAAATCCACAAAAAAAAAGCTGTATAGTTTCATCTTTCAATTTTCACTGTAGGTTGCATATACTGAATTGTTAAAAAGCCCATAAGTAGTCGGTGAGGCTAATTATATACTTCATATTATATATTCCATATTACATATAAACTTATTTTAGAAAATGCCTGAAAATAAGCTGGAAATTCCCTTGCCAAATAGAATTAAAAAATGGATAAGGATAAAGACCTCTAAGAATGCTAAATTGAAACAAGATTTCTGTTTTCAACTAAATTGAAATGGAACTTCCAGTGATCTCCCAAGACATCCTAGAAAATATGGATAATTCTTCCAGGCTTCTGCCCATACCCTAGATATATAAATCTCAGGTACAGTCCTGATCTCACCCATCATAGTGATGGTCTCTTAAAATTCTGTTCCAAGTCTCTAGAACTGATGGTTCTAGACCTCAAGTTATGCTTCAGGCTCACTAGTGATTATGCCTTGCACCTGCTCAACAGAAAAATCTGTATCTATAAATTGACCATAGTAGAAGTGAATTCTTCCATTCCAGATATATCAGGGCATCTTTCTAAGGCAAGTGTACTAGCCTATCAGTCCCTAGTGTACAGGATCAGAGCTGAGATTACTGCCCAGAGGCAGGTATAAAAGCCAATAAATTGTATAAATCCTCTCTATCCTTCAATCCCAATTTTGAATTCCTTTGTCACTTTTATTACTCATGAAGAGTAATCCATTGACTGTGAGCCAGACAATGCAGAAAGCCATAAATCAGAGTAATACTCATCAGCAATACACAGTAACATCTCATCCCAAGAGGAGGAAAGTCATAGATATAACTTGTCCTCAATATCTATACTGGACACTCACAACTGGTATAATTGTCTTTGAAAAATTGAACCCAGAACAACACTAACAATTTGGTATGAGCAAGGTACTTTACATGCATTATCACATTGAATTATTTTACAACCCTATTTTATAGATGAGAGGGGAAGTTCAAAGGAGTGTAGTTGTAGTTGTCCAAGCCAGTAGGTGACATAATAAAAAGCTTGAAATACAGTCACTACCTGGCATCTTGAAGACTGAACATTTCATCAACATATCACTGTTCTCATTACATAAAAATGACATACAAAACCCACAGGGCAACCTTTCCCCCCAAAACCCAGTATTTCCATAGAAGACTAGAGATAGTCTGGAAAAGTTCTCATAATACAGACACCTGTGCTGCCTTTCTTCTGAACGGGCTCCATCTTCACCTCTATTCTCTGCTTCATGAAGAAGCTAATTTGTCTGAGAGAGGTGCGAAATCACACCTGAAACTACTAATCTTTTGTACCCTGTGCCTCAGACTTCCCATTTTCCCTCACTGGAGCTAAATTCTGCATTTGGATTGATTTATCCAAAATCTAACTTAAACCATGCTTTCAAGCATGGGTCAACTCAAGTTCCAACATCCTCCAAGTTCCAACATCCTCCACCACACCACTGACACTTTGTTGTGAAGTCCTATAACACGTCACAACTAAACCTGATAACAATCATTCAATAAATGATGAATCCATTTAATGATTTTTAAAGTTTATTTACAATGTCCAGCTCACATTCTTTCCCAGTGTTTTTAAACAATTGAGATCATTGAGACGTTCAACATGATTCTAAAACTTACTTGTTCTTCGTTATCTCGAACACACACATTTTACATGGAATTTTTTTTCTGTTCTTCCTTAATTTTTCCTAGTTCAAATTCACAGTTCCTGAGTGCTAGGGCCTCATACATTCTAGAGCACTTCAGTACTTAGAGATGTAAGGAAGGTAAGGAATGCCTAGAACCCTGATGGTACCAGTAGTATTTGATTTCTGTTCTTGCCCATGCTTTATTGCACACCAGAGGAGTGTGAGTCTGTAAGAGAGGGAGCCACGTGGTAAATCATATTACAAACAAAGCTCCTGCCTAAGTCCTCTGCAAATAACTATTCTGCAGTATCATCTCATAATACACCTGATTAGGTTACTATAGAGAATCAGCCAAAAATGTGATATTAAAATATAATCCAAGAGCCATAATTTTCCAGTGAAGGAACTACTAGAGAATAGAAGGACCTCAAACATTATCTTCATATTATAATGCCTGGCAGATATTAAAGATGTGTGGTTCATGAAGTAAGTTTTTGAAGAACATAAGGATGTTCCATAAATATTACACTTGATTATGATGAATAAAAATAGTGCTATGAGCTACTTGTTCCTTATTCCCAATGGAATAAACATCACAATGTTAAAAAAAAAAAGTTCAAGTTAGCGTTGGCAGCCACACTTTGAGGTATGTTAATGGACTTGAAAGTCAGTTGAAAATATGCTTTAAATACTTTATAGCTCTCAGTTTAAAAGCTATTGGAAGGATCTATTATTTATTAATCAAACACTCAAAATGTATATTTACTATGTGCCATGTAAGCTCTAAATGTTTTACAAAGGTTAACTTATTTAATTTTCATAACAACCCTGTGAGGCATGTGCTACCTTCATTTAATAGATATGTAAACCGAGGCACAGAAAAGTTAAATAACTTGCTCAGTCATATAGCTTATAACTAACTGTCAGAGCAGACTTTCAAATACAGACTTATAAGCCCAGATCGTGGGCTCTTTACCATTGTACTAAGCTCCCCCTCCAATATGCATGTTTTTCATGGTTTAAAATAATAAGGGTTTAAGTCTCTGAAAACACAGAAAAAGAAAAAAGTATTATATTAAAATATTAAATCATATTCAGTGTTAAACATATATATAAAATATTAAAACGTAAATCATAAAAATATTAAAACATCAGTCATCAAGTGTTTATTCCACACCATAACATGAAAGGCACCATACTAGACACTGAGGATACATTGGAAAGCAAGATATATAAGGTCTTTACCACCAAGGATTTTATCTTCTAGTGGGGAACTTAGGCCACCTCAGAAAGCTATAGGTAAGTTTTACGATAGGGGTTGAACAGGGCGCCAGGGACACATAGGAGGGGCATGTCACCTCAACTAAAGCTAATATGGTATGCTTCCTGAATGAATTCCAGTCTAAGTGAAAATTCAAAAATTGGGTGAGAAATACTTGGGAAAACAAGGTGCAAGAAATAACAAAGGTGATAAGGAAACAAGAGTATGTTCCAAGAGATGGAGGAGACATGATTTTTAATAAAAATTTCAATGTGGCTGTATTGAAGAATATGTGGTGGGGCGTAGAGGAAAATAAGGCTGGCTAGGCATTCAGAAATCAAATAATACAGAGCCTTTTAAGCCTTGTGAAGGAATATAGTGGGGGGGGGTCTTTTATCTTTAGAGCCATGGGGTATCTTTAAAATGTTTAAAACAATAGAGTATCATAATCCAATTTCCATTTCAAAAAGACTCTTGGATACAGTGAACATTTAAAAATGATGACTCTGAAAACTAAGACCAACGGTTTGACCATTAATATGGAGGCCAATGGAACGGACTGAGAAGCGCAGCCAATGGCCAACCCTCGCTGAGCCACTGTGGAAGAGCATAGGAAAGTGTCTTCCTCAACCCCACTGCCTGACCCTGCTTGCAAAGCTGGATAATGATGCAGGTCACCTCCGTCATATGGCTGCCATCTTTCAGAGCAACCAGAGGTTGTTTGCCCCATCCCTGACCATCGGCAGCACCTGTCCACTTATACCCATGAAGAGAATACACCTCTAAGGGAGCAAATGGCAACAAGTTAGAAGGGACTAAGAAGGTGCTATATTATACCCTGAGAGATAAAACCTCTATTTGTAAAGGACTGAAGCTGCTAAGACAAAGGAATAACCAAAAACAGTGTTTTTTCAGGCTCTTTTCACTTTCTAGCAAATTCAAAAATTTGACGGTGAACATAAGACACAAATGACACAAATACCTCCTGGTCCAGCCAAGACATATAATATACGTGTGTGTGTGCGCACATATTTTTTAAAAAAACAATGCTTTAAAATATTTGCATAACATTTTAATCTATGGCTGTGATACACCAAGGTATGACTTGGCTAGACAGAGAGGCTGGAGGACCCCCACCTTGTCAATGTGTCCTCAGAAGGTGCCAACACTAGAACCAGGAGTTAATAATTTACTTCCAAAACCCAGACTCTACTCACCCAAATATTGTCAAAACACCACCCTCATTCCCACACAGCAAGTCAGTCTTGAGGATGCAGGACAGGTACCACAAACCTAAAGGGAAACTCTGAGATCTCCCATCTTGGGGAATGTGCCCAGGACCGTCACTCCTGCCCCTACTCTTGCCTGTTTTCCATGTCAATAGCAAGCTAAAAGAAATAATTTTGTATTGTTAAAAATATGGTATTCTTAATATATTCCATTTCTAGTTCAGCTGACTCTTGTTTTAAGCTGATAGAATGTTTTGCATTTGCACTGTGATTTGAGGCAATTTTACAGCAAAGATTTTGCTTTTATGAAAAGAAAATAAGTTAATGTGTAGTTAATATCACGTTTTTGGCAAATATGAAATAAAGGGCAGATCCTGAGTCTTCTGAAAACAGCTGAAGTCATCAGTAGTTCAGCCAATAACAGGTCAGCTTTCTCAAAAAAAAAGCATATAAATAGATATCCACTTTTGCATGTGTGCCTGCCTTAACACATTACTTTTTTATATTTCTACCAAAATACCTAAATAATTATATAAATTTTATAGGCTCTCACTGATCTATTTGGCTTTGTAAATTACATTCAGGTTTAGTGTGTTTTTCTTTGTTTTATTGGGGTAAGGGAAATGTGGTTTATCACAAGAAGCCACAAACCCAGAAGGAAAAAAAGAAAAGGGATCGGATAGATAAAGACTTGGATTATGCCCAAATCTTCTCATCCAAGGCAGAACTTGTAATAATTGTGTACCTTGCAAATTGAAGAACCTTCATAAGTATCCTCCATTCCCGAGATACATCCAGATAGAGGAGAGATGGGCATTTGGTCATTTGAAAGGGGATTTCAGCATCTGATAGAGGACTAAAGGTCCCTTTACAACCCATAGTCCATGAAATTCGGTAAAATAAGTACATTTCAATTTGTAAAAATACGTATTCCATGACTTTACTAACATTATTAATGGTCTATCTTTAGAAAATAATGTGTTTGATTCAAAATGGCAATACTGAGGAACTCACAGCTGTGACCACATATGGGAGCAAGACAAGATTTAAAGTAGCTGAGAATTATAGTCTTATTATATATTTCAAGGGCACCAATTCAATCCTAGGTGCTGTATACCTACAGCCATCCTATAAGGCATCACACTTAGAAACATTGAACTTTTCTGGAATCATTAGAACAGGAATAAGACTCCTATTCCTTCTTTTTTTTTTCCTAAAGTGTTAACACATTCACTATTGCCAGTGTTAAAGACAATTTAGCAGCAGGTTCGATACAGCAGCATTTCTGACAATGAGAGTTGGTCAATATTGAAAGAGAGACCAGGAAAGGTGATGGTATTTTTTTTTAAATCTAGAGAGGTCATCTATGTGTAGTGTGAGGTGGTGTAAAGTTAGCAAAGTGGCCTGAATGACTTCCCAAGAACCCCTCCAGTCCTATGTCTCCATGATATTTTCTCTGCTTTTAACTAGCAAGAGCAGCTTATGTGGTAAAGGAGCCTATATTCATTCATTTGCTCATTCTTTTCTAAAAAGGCAATGGATTTTACGTGAAAAGAAAGGCAAAAAAAGAGAGAAAATAAGTAAGGAAGAGAGAGAGAGATGGAAGAAGAAGCAAAACAAGAATGAAAAGATAAAAGATATAGATACATCATCTAATGGACAAATAATCTTAGTTCCTAACTATCAGAGCAGTACCAGAAGCCTGCACTCTGGAGATTCCATTTAATTTTTTGCCTGCGTATACTAATATGAGCCCTGAGGTGATGTTAAGGTCTGCTACTCAGCATACGTGGCACATGAAGAGATATTTGGCGTGAAGACGATGAATTTTCAAACTAGTTCAAGAGTAATTGAAAATGGAATTCTGAGAAAAACTAACATGTATCCTTATCTCCACATAAACACATCAATACTCATTTTAAGCCTGCCAGCTATCTATCTGCTAGGAAACACTCAATACTACTCCTTGTAAACTGAGCAGATCATTGAGTTTTCTCTCAAAAACTAATGGTACAATCATTTGCGACAAGAAGTTCTTCTTTGTCTGATGAAATAGTACCATCCCTGAGCTGCCACCTTATATTTCAGGGCACACAGGAGCACAGTCTATGAATTTCATACCCAGAAGAGGAGCTTAGACTCAGGGCCATAATATCGCAGATTCCTGAAGCTGCAAGGAACCTTAGAGATCATCCAGTCAAACCCCATTATTTTGTAAGTAAAACAGCTGAGCTCCTAAAAGTCATGTCGACACCCAAGTCGCCTGCTAGTATTATGTTCAAAATTAAATGTTCTCATTTTTCTCAACAAGTGAGGCTCCACAGTTCTGGGGGGGGGGGGGGTGGAATCGCCCTGGAATAACAACATAGCTCTAAATCTAGCCTGATATTTTTAATCATAAATATGTTTACACATTCTGCAGTTAGAGCATGCTGCTTGCTGTGATTCTGGTCCTAGTTAGAGCAAAGGTTAATGATTGGGGAGGGGAAAATGTTACAATTCTGCTCCAGATACCTAAGACTGTATCAGCATAAAAAAAAAGCAGTTGGAAAAACGTAAGAATCTGTTATCTCATTTGATCCTCTGGCAGCCCAATGTGATGAATATAATTTTCCTACTTTACAGATGAGAAAGCTGAGCCTGTAAGTCAAATGACCTACTAAAAAAAAAAAAAAAAACAAAGAATAACAAATAAGTGGTAGATCAAGGAACCTAAACTTACAAGAAATAAACAGATTCCTATGGGAAGTAAGTGACAGTAAGATCAAACACAAATTGCTGTGATTAACCATGAAAAAAGGGACAGCAGTGAGGAGAATAATGAGTGAAAGTATGAGAGATTGTCTGAATTAAAAAGAAAGAGGTTGGCCAGATTATTGCCTCAGAGAGTCGCAATGTTCTCAGTAACCCAGGAAAGCTCATCTGCTCAGTGTAAAAGAAGCAAGAACAAGACTGAGGACATTAGGAGTAGCGGAATGGATTGGCGCTGCTGCACTCAAGGGTGATGTGAGGTCACAGAGAACAGGGTAGGTCTGGCCGAGGACAGATTACATAATTTTCTGTAGGACTCAATTAGTATTCTTTTAGACTTTTTATAATTGGTAACATGAGAGTTAAGAATGCAGAGTCAGGCTGTATTAGATCCCAGAAATGCCACACCAGATCCACCCAAGATCAAGAAGGTGCAAGGTTACCGTACTCTCAAAATGTCAAGAATTAATTACTCATCAAAGGATCCAGAGTAGACAGGGATTCCAAACAATTTAAAAGTCCATTGATAGCCCAAAAGATAAAGGAGTTTTAAAAATAAAAAGTAAATATTAGGTTCTTTGGTGTGAGACATAGTTCAAGGCACAACTTATAAAGATTGATACAAAAGAAAAAACTAAAAATACTGCTACTAATATTATTATTATTAATTATTATTACTGATCTTAGAGATTGGAGATAAACCATTTTAGGTGGAGATCAGATCCCATGGGAATAATCAAACTGATAAAGTTAAGGTGAATAAGTGGAAAAGTTAAGGGGAAAAATCAAGTATTCAATAATTAAGTAAAAAATTATAAGGATGTTCACAGGAGGCAAACTATAAGCTGAAATTATTAATATAGGTGAATCATAGAAACTGGTCAATAAAACAAAGGATAGAAAGAAGACAGTAAAATGGATTAAAGGTGTTTGATATATAGCATGAGGTTATTTATATTACAATTATGTGACAAAGCAATTCTCAACCCAAGGTCTCTTCTTATTTTAACAATTAAGCAATTAAAGGTAGAAGCCATGTCACCTAAAAAAGGACATAATGGTGTCAGGAAAATTTTGATGAAAATTACATGTTAATTAAGTCATGGTGAGAGGGATGGGTACATACAGTCAAGGAATTACAGGATAGTTCATGAATTTCGAGTTCCACAACATAACTGTCTTAGGCTCCCAGACAATACAAATGGCTTCTATAGCCATTTTGCATCTTATTCTTTCAATTTTTCTTAATATTTCTTAAACAAGCACAAGCATACCTTGTTTTATTTTGCTTCACTTCATTTCACTTGGTAGATATTGTGTGTTTTTACACATTAAAGATTTTTTGGCAACCCCAGATTGAGCAAGTCTATCAGTGCCATTTTTCTAACAGCTTTTGTTCACTTTATGTTTCTGTGTCACATTTTGGTAATTCTTGCAATATTTCAAACTTTTTGTTACTATTATACTTGTTATGGTGGCCTCTGATCAGTGATCTTTGATGTTACTGTTGAAATTGTTTCAGGACACCATAAACCATGTCCATGTAAGAGGGCAAACAATCCGTAAATGTGTATCTTCTGACTACTCCTCCTACTGGCTCTTCATTCTCTCTCATTCTCCTTGGGCCTCTCTGTTCCCTGAAATAAAACAGTATTTAAATTAGGCCAATTAATAACCCTACAGTGGCCTCTAAATTTTCAAGTTAAAGGAAGAGTCACACATCTTTCACTGTAAATTAAAACCTAGGAATTATTAAGCTTAGTGAGGAAAGAATGTTGTAAACTGAGATTGGCTGAAAGGAGACCTCTTTACCAGTTATCCAAGCTCTGAATGTAATGTAAAAGCTCTTGAAGGAAATTAAAATTGCTATTCCAGCAAACATATGAATGATAAAAAATTAAATAGCCTAATTGCTAATATGGAGAAAGTCATATTGACCTGAACACATCCAACCAGCCACAACATTCTCTTAAACCAAACCCTAATCCAGAGCGAGGCCCTGACTCTCTTCAACTATATAAAGGCCAATAGAAGTGAGGAAACTGAAGAAGAAAACCTTGAAAATAACAGAAGTTGGCTCATGAGGTTTAAGGAAAGAAGACATCTCCTTAACATAAAAGTGTAAGGAAAAGCAACAGGCACTGATACAGAAGCTTCAGCAAGTTATCCAGAACATCTAGCTAAGATAATAATGAAGGTGGATACAATCAACAACAGGTTTTCAATGCAGATGAAACAGCCATTTTTGGAAAAAGATGCCTACTAGGATTTTCATAGCTGGAGAGGAGAAACCCATGGCTGGCTTTAAAACTTGAAAGGATAGGCTGGCTCCCTTGTTAGGAGCTAATGCAGCTGGTGACTTTAAGATTAAGCCAATGCTTATTTATCATTGTGAAAATCTTAGGACCCTCAAGAAGTATGCTGTATCTACTCTACCTGTACTCAATAAATGAAATAACAAAGCTTGGGTAACAGTTTCTTTGTTTACCACATAGTTGACTAAATATTTTAAGCTCACTGTCAAGACCTACTGCTCAGGGGGAAAAAAGATTCCTTTCAAAATAACACTGCTTATTGACAATGCACCTAGTTACCCAAGAGCTCTGATGAAGATGAATAATGCAGTTAAAATTGTTTTTATGCCTGCTAACACAAAATCAATTCTGCAGCCATGGATCAAGGAGTAATTCTGACTTCCAAGTGATTATTTGAGAAGTACATTCTGTAAGGCTGTTGCTGCCATAGTGACTCCTCTGTTAGATCTGGGCAAAGTCCACTGAAAACGTTCTGGAAAAATTTCATCATTTTTTATGGAATTAAGAATTTTATGATTTATAGAAAGGGGTCAAAATATCGACATTAATGGGAGTTTGGGAGAAGTTGATTCCTACCCTCATGGATGACTTTGAGCATCTCAATATCTCAGTTGATGAAGTAACTCCAGATGTGATTGAAATAGCAAGAGAACTAGAATTAGAAGTGGAGCCTGAAGATAAGGTTGAATTGTTGCATTCTTATGGTAAAACTTTAATATTTGGGGAGTTGCTTCTTATGGATGAGTAAAGAAAGTGATTTCTTGAAATGGAATCTATTCCTGGTGAAAATACTCTGAAGATTGTTGAAATGAAAACAAATGAAGTGGATTGTTGCATAAACTTAGTTGATGGGGCAGTGGCAGGGTTTGAGAAGACTGACTCCAATTCTGAAAGTTCTGCTGTGAGTGAAGCACTATGAAACAGCATCACATTCAACAGAGAAATCCTTTGTGGAAGGAAGAGTCAATCAGTGCAGCAAACTTCACTGCTAGCATACATTACTAAATTGCGACAGCCACTCCAACCTGCGACAAACACCACCTTGATCAGTCAGGAGCCATCAACATCAAGGCAGGACCCTCCACCAGCAAAAAGATTTTGACTAAGGCTCAGATGATAGTTGGCAGTTTTAGCAATTGAGTATTTTTAATTAAGGTATGCACATTGTTTTCGTAGATATAATGCTATCTCATACCTAACAGACTATAATAAGGAAGAAACAAAACTTTTATAGGCACTTGGAAATCAAAAAATTTATATGACTCAATGTATTGAGATATTCTCTTTAATACAGTGGTCTGGACCAAACCTGTATGCTCAGAATTATAGTAAGTACATGTTATAACAGGTTGGGATAAAGTAGGTTTACAGTTATTCAAATGGAAAGTAATACAATAATTAATATAATAATACAAGGATAAGCTCTGTGTTTCACATAGTCACAACTGTAAACCTACTTTGACCCCACTCTGTACAGTGGTGATCAAAGCAGATATGATTCTAGTTCTCAGGGGCCTATGTTTACCATTCAATAGGTGGTAAAAACAGAACATAAGACAAAAAGTTATGAATCTCACAAATTCCTGGAATTCTTTTCTCCTCCATAGTGCCTAATATGGTGTTTTTTACAGAGTAGGTAGTCAGGTAGTGAACTCACAATACAGTGTACAGATGGTGTGTTATAGAATTGTGCACCTCAAAACGGTATAATTTTATTAACGAGTGTCACCTCAATGAGTTCAGTAAAAAGGAGAAATAATAATAATAAAATGTTGTGTACTTTTAGTAATAAAATAACCTGTAAATTATAAAATGAAGGCTTAAAATTTAGTTTATGAAAAATTATAATAACAGGTTTTTAACCTTTATACTAAAAACTTATTTTTGTAACTTTTAAGTTTCATAAATATTTAAGGCCCAGATGGTGTATATGCACTACACATTTCTGAATCACCACTATTGGAATTAATATATGAGTGTGGCAAATGCTGACATTTCTACAGTTTTGGGTACATACTGTGCCTGACTTTTTCCACCATAGGGCAGCTGTTGAGAGGCAACAGCACACCAACTAGACATGTTCTACACTGTAAACCAGAGAAAATAATTTCAAAACTAAAATCTGACCTCTGGATGAGGGCTGTCTCGTTTAAGTGTCCTACTATGAGAGGCAGAATATCTTCACATGAAATGTGGTCTTTTTTAATGAGAAGTAGACCTGGCTCAAGCTGGATCTCTACAGAGGTTATCAGCTATTGCATTGGCCAAAAAGTTCATTTAGTTTTTTCCGTAAAATAGCTCTAGTAGTGCTTAGTTGTCTTTAATTTCCTTTGAAACAATTTTATTAGATTGTATTGTGACAGCTGTCATGGCAACATGCATTTTTTAAAAATACTTATCAAAATTGTTGAATTTTTGTGGAGCCATTTTAATATTGAAGATAGAAGATAATACGCAACATTTTTGGTATATTATGCTTTAATACTGCAAGAAAGGTAAAAACACAATTGAATGCAAAAAAAGATTTGTTCAGTGTATGGAGAAGGTGATGCAACTGATTGAACATGTCAAAAGTGGTTTGTGAAGTTTCATGCTGGAGATTTTTTGCTGGATGATGCTCCATGGTCAGGTAGATCAGTTTAAGTTAATAGTGATCAATCCAGACATTAATTGAGAACCATTAATGTTATACCATGTGGGAGAGAGCCAACATACTCAAAATATCCAAATCAATGAAGTTACTGGTAAAAATGAAATATGTGCCTTTTATTTTATGGAAAAAAGTTATACAGACTTTTGGACCAACCCAATAAATAACAGAACAGTGCAGTCTTTCTACAGGGACCCAAACAAAAGGTGGTTAAAGAAGCCTGAAGGCAAGTAGGAATCACAGCCTCTTCCCAGTATCTTGGCCTTGCCCAGGCTCTGATGCCTATACATACCTTACCCCTTATGCAGACACTCACATCCATGCACCTCATGCCTGGTCCTCTCAACTACCAGAGACATACAGAGTTCTCTCCAATCACCACTGGAGGAATTACAGCTGCAGTAGTTTCCCCTGTGCTTTATCTGTAGATGTAAACACCACAACAAAACACATTTGCACAAAGAAACCCATCGTTATAAGCTTAACTGTCACAAGAAGCTGGAAAACTGCTTACATTGGATCATTTTAATAATAATCAAAAGAGAAGGATGTGGTTGAGTCCACAGCTTGACAGCCTTTCTCTGATTGGGTAGATTATACTTCTAGCCTGAGAATCTTTCTGTGAAAGATCAAGGGCTCAGCATCCTCATCCTTGTTCTTGGTACTTAATTTCATTCTTTGCGTGGAAAAAATTCATACTTTAAGGTCTCTCAAATATCCCCTGTTTGATGAGTTTTTCTTAAAACCACCAGGAAGAATTAATTCTTCTGTAACTGTATCAGAATGTAGCACTTTGCTAACATTACTATAACACTTAGAACTTTACATAATAGTTTCTGTGTGCTTCTATTAAAATAGTCATGATCGTTTTTATATTTCCAAAGTGTCTTCTATGTATATACAGGTATTGTGTTGGCCAAAAAGTCCATATGTTTTTTTACATAAAGTAAAATATATATTTTTCATTTTCACCAATAACTTTATTGATTTGGATATCTTGAGCTTGCCAGCTGTCTCCTGCCTAGTATAATGTTGATTATTCTCAATTAATGTCTTGATTTGATCACTGTCAACTTCAACTGGTTGATAGTGATCAATCAGTGAAGCAACATCCAGCAAGAAATCTTCATCATGAAATTTCACAAACCACTTTTGACACATTTGATCAGTCACAGCACCTTCTCCATACACTGCACAAATTTCTTTTTATGCATTTCAGTTGCATTTTTACCTTTCTTGAAATAATAAAACATAATATGCTGAAAATGTTGCATATCCTCTTCCATCTTCCATATTATAGCCATATTAAAATGGCTATACAAATATTCAGCAATTTTGGTAAATTTTTTAAAAAATGCACATTGTTATATCAGCTGTTACAATACAATCTAACAAAATTGTTTCAAATGAAGTTAAAGGCAACTTAGCACTACTAGAGCTATCTTATAAGAAACACCAAATGAACCTTTTGGCCAACCCAATATTATATAATTCACTATACTATCTATCTCATTACCCCCTCCTCTAGCTCCCCTCACAGGGTGAACTTGTTGAAACCAGGGCAGAGATTGTAGCCAACTTATCTTGGAATCTG
The DNA here is from genome assembly GCA_004027735.1 of Carollia perspicillata. Lineage (NCBI taxonomy): Eukaryota > Metazoa > Chordata > Mammalia > Chiroptera > Phyllostomidae > Carollia > Carollia perspicillata. Next base: position 31,950 of record PVKM010008082.1, read on the forward strand.
CCAGTTGGTCAGCAAGCCTCCCAAGAGACAAAATGTTCTCACTGCCCTTGGGTTGGAAGACTATTAGGCCTTGGCCTTCATCTAGTCTATGTGGCTTCTGCTAACTAGCCCTAGATCAGATTCAGTATTTGTTGCCTTTGTTTCTTCCCACTATGGTCTTTGGAGGGAAATACCTTCTTTGCTTCTGGTTATAGAATGGAATCTATAACCACTTAGTAAGCATCACCTTTCATATCATTGACTTGACTACCTTCTGTTCATTCTTCATGTTTCAGAGAAAATGATAGGAGGCTTTCTCATATATCTCTTCTGTGATCATTTGACCTCAGTAAATCCTAGCACTCTGTGGTAAGATGATGATATTGGCCCTATTGGAGACAGTATCTTTCTTATATTTCATTGTATCCACAGCTTTAGTTTAGTATCTGGTCTATAGAAAGCTCTTAGTGAATATTGATGAGTGAGTGAATAAATGAATGGAGAGATGCCCTTGCTGGAAGAGTGTTTTTGAAAGTATCTGTCCAGGATTTACTCTGTACAATAAATATCAGGATTGGTATACGTTTCCTAACTTAGGGCATACTCTTTTACTCAAAATATTCTGTGTTCTTCATAGTTTGTTTTGTTCCCTTTGGCTGTTCCACTGGGCTCTGTTTCCAAGCCTGCTTTTAGGGTTTGCCCTTAGGGTACTCTTCTTTTTACTTCTTGTCTTTTCCTGTCTCCTTAATCAACCATGGGACTCACAGGATCTATAGTCTGCCCTTACTTCTTACCTTTCAACTCCTTTTTTTATTATTCTTATTTTTTCAGCTCCAAGAGTCAATAAGCATGTCACAATTTTATCACACCTCATTCTCTCACCAGAGCACCTGCCTTCACCTCTGAGAGAACTTTCTCCTGACTTCACAATAGACTTACTCATTAATTTATAATGCAAATTTACATGTTAGAGAAAAAAGTCTGCTTCCTCTAAACATTGTAAAATACTGTAAATCATACATTAACAATTCTTCCTAGAGCCTTATTTTGATAGAAACAGGAACTTTGGAGTCAAAGAAATATGAGTGGGATCCCAGTTGTGTGATCTTGGTTACTTACCATCACTGCACCCTCATTCACTCATCAGCAATTTCAGAGTGAAAACACCCAACTACCATGTTATTTTAAAGATGTAAGAGGATTACATGACACATAGTAAACTAGACACTCACTAAATGATAATTATTTGTATGAAGGAAGAAAGAAAAAAAGAAAAGAAAAGGAATGAAGAAAGTCTAATTATTGGATGGAGAATACCCAGTTTGTGTTCACGGAAAGTCCAAATGAATAAAAAATGACATTTGAAATCAGTTTAATCATAGTGGCCTCCAAATCTAAAACTCTGTAAATTATATGTTTCAATTCAATCTGCTTTCTTTCTCATTTTCATAAAAATCATGTGCATATGAAGAGATAATGTGGACCATTTTATTAAAGAACAGGAAGTCTAGAATGAACTGTTTACTAGGACTATACACATTTCCTATCCTTGCATATTGCTGTCTCTATAAATAGTGGTGTTACCATCACTTCTGCCTAGAGCAAAGATTTAACTACTACATAAATATGGTGGGGCCAAGTGAAAGCTATTTCATTAATTAAAAAAATAGATTACTTCTGAGCCAAATCCCCATCATTCTGATAACAAACTGAGCCTGAAAATATAGTTACAAATTTGCTGCAAGCTCACAGTGCTTCCTACCCAGCTATGGAAACAAAGAAAACATCATTGATTTTATAAATCAATAAAATGAATACTGTGAGTCAATAAAATTAGAATGGTGACAAAGGTCATGTTCTAGTTCTCCAGCTTTTTGTTTGATTCTGTCATGTTCAAGTACTCAAACTCAATAGTTTCCATCAATAGCACTGAGGGGGAAATGACTGAAGAGATGTCCCACCAAAGAAAGGGCTTTGGAAATCTTGAATCTTGTATACTCCAAGAGAAAGGATTCCAACAATATTATCTCCTAAAGTGAATCTGTTCAAAGTATTTTATAATTCACACTAACTCCCTGCCCACCTCTCATAATATATTTATTGTACAGAGTAAACCCTGGACAGATACTTTCAAAAACACTCTTCCAGCAAGGGCATCTCTCCATTCATTTATTCACTCACTCATCAATATTCACTAAGAGCTTTCTATAGACCAAATACTAAACTGAAACTGTGGACACAATGAAGTATAAGAAAGATACTGTCTCCAATAGGGCCAATATCATCATCTTACCACAGAGTGCTAGGATTTACTGAGGTCAAATGATCACAGAAGAGATATAGGAGAAAGCCTCCTACCATTTCCTCTGAAACCTGAAGAATGAACAGAAGGTAGTCAAGTCAAGAAGAGTTGAAAGATGAGGCTGGAAATAAGCAGAATCAGGATTTTAACTCATATCAAGGTGTTGAACTTTATAACAAATGTAATGGAGAGTCACCAGAGGATTGGAATGAGGGGTAATTTAGTAAGAATATTGTTCTATTTTTATTGTATTTCCTGATTTTCTTATTATAAGCATATATATTGATTTTGCAATAAAAAGGACAGTAAGAGTTATATTTTAGTTGTAATTCACCAAGGTAAGAGAAATAGAAAATAATAGCAAGAAAATAAGGCTGAGTTAGAAAAGAGATTGGTAGTTTTTTTTTTTTTCAATGTGTATTATTATAGTCTTACCAGATTTGGACCATAAATTTAGCTCTAAACTTATTAGAAACAAGATAAGAGGGCAAGTCCAATAGTTTCATAATACCAAGGTTCAGGAATAAGAAGGCCAGAATGGCTGGGGGAAAAATAAATGGGGAAGAAAAAAGGAACCAGGAGGGATAAGTAGTAGGTAGATCCTTATGGCCTTGTGAGTTATTGCAAGGACTTTGGATTTTATTCCGAGTGCGACAGAAAGCTTTGTGTGGTTTTGAGCAGTGGAGCCCTGCAATTTGATTTACATTTTTTAAAATTATATCTTATTGATTATGCTTTTAAAGTTGTCCCAATTTTCCTCCTTTGCCCCCCTCCACCAAGCCCCCCTCTAACTCCCTCAGGCAGTCCCCACACCATTGTTCATGTCCATAGGTCATGTGTATATGTTCTTTGGCTACTCCATTTCTTATACTTGACATTCCCATGGATGTTCTGTAACTACCTATTTGTACTTCTCAACACCCTCGTTTTAATATCTTCCTCTGGCAGCTCTGTGGAGGATGGGCTATGGTCAGAGAACAGGCAAGTCAAGAGTAGAAATAAGAAGAACAGTTTGCACATTATTGCAGTAGATCAAGAGAGAAATGACGGTGGCTCAATGTAAAGTGATAGTGCTAAAGATAAAGGAAAATGCGAGATTTAGGAAAGGCTTTGAAGAAAGAACTGATAGGGTTTACAGATGGGTGGACTTGGGGGAGAGATGGGTGGATGGATGAAAAAAAGGAATTCAGGTGGATGAATGTGTCATTTAGTGAGGGGAAAACTGGGAGGATTTGGCAGAGAGTAGGCTTCAGGGATCACAGAAACTCAAGAGCTCTGTTTTGGACAAATCAAACTTGTTATGCTTTTTGCCCATCTGTGCATGAAAAGAGCCTCCCTAACAAAGACAAGTCTCTATTTCATGGGATATCATGAAGTTTGGCAAGTGAAGAAATTTGGTAAGAAATTGAAGAAATACCTTAATGCTAAAAAGCTTTGCCTATCTCTTCTCAACATATTATAAAAGACTCCTGAATACACTACCCATTAGCTTTACTTGCTCTAGAGCACGGCAATACTAAGTCCCTAAGTTTTAGGTTCACAGATCTGAGAAGCTTCTGCAGGACCTCTAAGAAGGCTCCTCCTCTGCTCCCCTCTCCCCTCATCTTCATTCGGGTCATTCTAAGAATGTTTCCTCCTCCTTGCTTCCTGCAGCCTCTTGTACCATCCTGGGCTCAGCCCTAGAAGTATTCCCTTTTGGGACTAGCAATTCCTCTTTCACTCTCACAGTAGCCTTGGCCCAAAGACTTCAGTTCTTACTATCAGAAAAAAGATCAGGCCTTTAATAATTAATCCTGAAATACTTATTTCTGGGCCCTGCCCAACTGTCTCCTGGCCAAGTAAGTTGCCTTCAGAAATTCTAAAGTAATGAACCAAGACCTTTTCATGGATCAAAATTATAAGGCTGTGTTTTTTTTCATGAAAATCAAACAGATAATGGATTAGGAAAGCTATTTTCACTGTGATACTGCTCTGCGCTGTAGCAGAGCACCAAACACTAATAATAATGATGATAATAATAATAACTACTATTATGAGAGTCTACATTATGCCAAGCACTACAATGGTGCTTTGCACATATGATAACATTCAATAATCAGAAACAGTTCTACATCTTAAGAATCATCTTCGTTGTACAGAAAAGGAGATAAAGTTCGGAGTGGATAAGAAATTCACTCAAGCTCACACAACTAATAAATGATGGAATTGTCATTAGAAACTAGCTCTTTCTGACTCTACTGCTTATGCTTTGAGATCCCAAATCATTCCCACTCACAGAGTTAGCTATATCCTGTTCCAAATATAGCAGCTAGAGAAACAATGTGTGCTGCCTGACAAATCAACAAAAGCATGAAGCCTTAAGATGCTGAAATTCTAAATAAGGAAAGACTCTAAAACAGGCCAAACAACATAGACCCTCTAACAGAAATATTAGTGGGGCAGAAGAAATGAAGTTTAAAAGGTAAAATTCTATCTAGACTTTTGTTGGTGGCCAAGAGGACAGTCACAGACAAAAAAAAGGAATCTTTGTGTCTCCTCAACCAAACACAGAAAACAGCTCAAGCTCCCCAAATTCTTCATTCCTTTGACAGTTATTAACAACATGCCAATCATTGATATGACACAAAGAGGTTTCATTATTGAAAAAAGATTCACAAACCAAAAGGAAAAACACTCATAAAATATACCTGCTACAAGAAGCCTGTAACAAAGTGCACAGATACCAGAGGATGGGGCCGCAACCTCCTCCCGGAAGAGAGAGGCAAAGAGGTGATGTCCCTTGTAAGATGTCAAAAGCAGCTACTACTGAAGAGTCTTAAACATGATCAGTTTGAGCATTTGAAAACAAACCGACAGCAAGGGAAGACAATAGGTTAGAAGAGGGTGAGAAGGAAGAACATTGAGGAGGCTGTTGTAAAAGTCCACAAGAGAGATGATAACTGTCTGAACTGAAACAATTATCCCACGAATAGAGATTCTTGAGATATTTCCATGGTGGAATTTTTTAAGACCTCACTTCCCATCTAATTAAATATTCAGAGAATAAAAGGAATCGTGGATGATGAGAAATATTCTGGCCTGATCCTGATATTGGCTGGAGATTTCAAGATGCAATTTATATATTGAATGCCTTAGTTTCAGTTTTCTATGGATATTTAGCCCTGCTTTCTTCCAATGCAAATCCATTTGCCTTTATTGAATTTCTTCAAATGACATCATGAGGGAGGCTCCAAACAAGTCTAGCAGAAAAGACTTTTCCTGAGAATAGCCAATAATACCTTAATGTCAAAACTCCAGGAAGATTTAGATGTGTTTCCTGGATGATTGCTTAAACGAGGTATCATATGCAAACTGCAAATAAAGTGCCTGGCACATTAGAAGTACTCAATAAATTTTAACTATTTTACCGTTAAGGCTTAGTCATCAACATTGATCACAGGCTTTCTCTAGATGGTTAATTAATCATCAAGTATTTCAAGCAACATGTATTTATTGAATATGTGCACAGCTCTCTGCAGGCAATACTCCCTACCACGTAGTTCGTCTGGAGTTGATTTCTGGCCCACAGAAACACTTTTGTAAAGATAGGGTAAAACAATACGCAGGGTATCAGCCTAGGAATCAAGAGATCTGGGCTGCAGCACGAAAGGAGCATGATGTTAACGGAGTACACTCATTTTGCAGTTGAAAAAACGGCCGCTGCTCCTTCCTCATTCAGTTGGTTAGAGGTGGAGCCAGGCCTCAGAAATAGGGGCTCCTGACCCTCATCCAGGGCCTTTTCCATGACACCACACCCATGTGAAACCCACATACCCTAGAAGGCTACCACGTGGTCTAATTTATTTCCCTGCACAGATAATACTATCACGATCAGTTAATTCCTGCCAACCTGAAACAACTTCTTAAAATTAAATTAAGCAGGTCCATTTAAACCCCTGCCTGCTGAATCACAGGCAGGGCTACCATGCCTTCAAACATGGTGTACGTATTAGAAACCAGAGGTAAGTGCTTTGTTTAGGTTTGTTGTGATTTGGTGGCTTATTTTCCTAAATATACTTTTCCTACATTTAAATCTGAAAGGCAAAAAAAAAACAAAAAACCCTGCATATATAAATGTGCACACACACACTCACAAACACACATACAAATCTTAAGCCTCATAGGAAAAACCAGTAGAATTTGGTGTTCTTTATCTGAAGTTCCACTGTGATTTGGTTAGTTTGAAACTAGCATTAAGCCCTCCAAAAAACCTATTTGTGTTTTGAGTCTGCTAGGTACACATTTGAATAACACAAATATTGAGGTACATTACATATAAACATAAAACTTCTACATCTTTAGGATGTGTGAGTTTAAAGCCTTGAAAACTATATTTTAAAAAAGGAATCTATTATCATGCCTTAAACCCATGACTTAATTGGCATTTATGATTTCTTTTGCAAGTAAGCAATTTGATCTCCATTTTGCAGATGAAGATATTAAAATCAAAAAGCTACACTGACTTTTCTGGGATTTGATTCCAAATAAAACTCAGGATTTAAAGATTGTTGGAGTACTATTTTGTCAACTGAACATTAGATTACTAGTCAGAAGTATTCAAGTGAGCATGTGCTCTTGTTGTTTCTTTTCCTGTGGTCCCCATAGTAACCCTCAATCCTGGATTTTGAGCAGTGCCACAAATAGTACTTTATACCTAAAGTTTAACTTCTAAAGTTCATATATATATATACATATATATATATATATATATATATATGTATATATATATATGAACTTTATATATATAAAATATTTGGTGTGATCAATATTTAATTCCTGGCTGAAAAACGCTACATTAAATTTTAATGTTCTATCTTTCATGTTTCCATCCTCATTTACTAAATCATCTTAATCAGTAAAATACTTTAATTTTTAAAATAATACTCTCTCTTCTTTAACCTACTTTTCCTCTGAGTTTTCAGATCAATAAAAGTAATTCTTACATTATTTCCATTAAGGTCTTTTTTTCAGAAATAGGCTTCGTATATGAGTAATAGTTGTTTAAAGATTTTATTGTGAAAATCTTGAAGAAAAACCAGAGTTTGAATAAGAAACTAGAAGCATTAATTTAACCTGAAGCTAGTTGTTTTCTAATGCAGCATTTTAAAAAAATTCTTATACTTGATTTTATGTATCATCCTCAAGGTATTCTACCAATATTAATATAATTTAACAGGTCCCATTAAAATTAGGATTATTACTATCATGATAAGAAAACTGAAGCAGAGAATTATGTTCAATATACTAAAAGTACACTTACATCTAGAGAACTTCATGCAATGTAGGTATATTAATGACATACTCTTATTTTCCCTTTCTTTGAGAATTAAGCACTAAATATCAAACATTTAATAAGTGCAACATAATGAACCAAGGGCTTGAAAGAGTTAATTCTGCTGCTCAAAGATGCCTAACCTCAAAAAAGTATAGTTCAAGCCCTCGAAATCAGACCCTTTGTTTAGCTGGTTAGATTGTGCATTAGAATGTGAAATAAGATAAGGAAAAGAAGATTTTTTAAAATACATATTTTAAAACTGGAAAAAGAAAGAAAAGGAATGATCACATCCCCAGATTAGATTTCTGAAAAGCAACATTGTTATTGCCTTTGCCCAATTTCTCTGTTTCAAGTTTAAT